>BMAC01000827.1:83785-120564 GCA_014905375.1 Phtheirospermum japonicum | reverse complement strand
CCCCGAGAACCAGCCCAGACGCACAACCCCGAAAGTCCAAGCCCGACAACCACGAACCACAACCACCGGCCGAACTGCCACTCAGCCGCATCCAAGCCACGGTCGTTTTCCAATCGCCAACCCCACACAGTCACCGTCGTGCGCCACCACCTCGCCAAACCCCACGCCTTCCAGCTTTAGCCGAAGCCCGACGCCGTAAATTTCAACCAAACCACGGCCAATCCGGCAAACCCGACATCCAAAACCCCCAACCGTCGGCCGACCACCATATTCTACACAATCGTCGCCCAAGCCAACGTCACCACGGCAAAACCGACCCGAAACCCACCATAAACCCACCGCCGCCCAGTAACCACCACTCAGCGAGAAACGCCGCCGCCTTGGAGCCGCCTTTCGCTGGGTTCCATCCGCTGGTCCGCCACCATCGAAGACGAACACCATCGCCCACCCCACAGCCCCACATCGAACCGGCCGAATTGCCACCAATGGCCCACGCAGCCGAGTCGGCAACGTCGAATTAGACATAAATGCGTGTTTTTAAATTATTTTCCATTGGTGGAGTTTTAGATATTTATATTATGAATGTTATTTTCCGCTGCGTAATTTTGAACCTTAAGAAAATTTTCTATTTTCTTTTGATCTTTTATATTAAAATTACGAAAATTTGACATTTATTGTGACGCCAAGATTTCTATATTTAATTATTTTAAAAATATAAATTATTTTTAAACTAAAGTGAAATCGGGGCGTTACAGTACCACTTTATTCGAGACTTAGTTGAGAGGAAGATTGTTAGCCTTGAGCATATTAGAACAGATAATCATCTTGCTGACATCTTCACTAAGGCATTAGATTTCGAGACCTTCTCTCATTTGAGAAGAGATCTCGGTATGTGCTTGTCTAACCAATGTTGGTTTGTGATGTTGTGACACCCAATATCAACATCAGTCAAAACATCTGTATACTTATTCATGCATTTTTATCTTTCTTTTCATACATAATCCTAATGCATTGAGTTTGAATGAAAGTGAGATAAGGTCCTGTGTTGCAATAAAAGTGATGGCAAAAAGAACCAACCTCTTCAATTAGGTGATTGTGGGATTTGCCCGTAGAAACTGGTTTTCTCCCAGGTCCAAAACAAGAGGTTTTTAACAGTAATTGCTGAAGATTAAAAGATTCAATCCCTTCAAGGATGAAGAAAATCTAGCCACAAAATGATCCAATCTTTAAATATCACCTTCTTGAGAGATCTTGACGTAGTCATTAACTTGGGTTAAGGGGAAAGTTTCCATTGACTTCACCTAAGGCGATGTTGGTTTACAATGTTATCAGTAATAAAAAGTAACATTGGATCAAGTCACTAAAATCTTAATATGTTTTTGTATATTCTTTTAGGTCATGTTTTTTAGGCATCCCGTAGGACATTCATACTTTGTGAAGATGCCATCTTGTTGTGCATACTCTTTCTTGTGTTTTTTTTCTTTCGTGAAATCTCTTAATTTTGTTTTGAATCTATCTAACTAAGTGTTTCAGTGGAATTAAAATCGGGCGGCTGGACATGTAATAACAAGGAAAATTTGGTGAGTGAAAATTAACATTGCACAAAATTGATATTACTGGGCTGATGGTTCTTTAAATCCAGCTTTGTATTTTCGGCCGATTTTGTAACTTGAGTTGTGCAATTTTTTTTTAAAAAAAAGGGGAGATAATGGTGTAGTGGGGTTGATCACGTTGCCTATATTAAGGGGGGTAGTGTTTTCAAATGAAATAAAATTGGAATTGGGGTCAAATATCCGCTTCTGGGTAATATTAGATTTTCCTTTTATTTTTCCTTTCTTCTCTCTCTTGAGCAACGGTCCTTTTTTGAAAGTATAAATACCTGTTCTGATATTACCGTTTGATCACCTTCCCAATTACCCGTCTGCAAACTAAACTCTCAAGCTCTCTTAATTCTCTCCAATTATTCTATTTTTTGTTTTCTTGTATTTCTGAGAATTTGCAGGATGTCGAACTCGCCGTCGCCCTCATCTATTCCAGAGTTGACGGCAGAGGTTCGTCGCTCCGGCGAGGAGGTTCCTGTGCCCTATCCAATGGTTGGTGGGATGGACATACGCGAAGAAATCGGTGGTGGTTCCTCTTCAAACCCACCACCGGTATCAACATCGCCACCACCCTCGCCGACGCACGATTCCCACGCTGTTGTTCCAGTTCCGTCACCGGTTGACGCTGTTCTTATTTCCCAGGTCAGCCCGAGAATGAAATTGATGTTGCTAATCCCCAGATTTAACTTTTGTTGCTGAGACATTTGGAAGAGTTGGTAATCCTACTCTGAAATGGTCCCGACGCCTGCGCAATATTCCTCCCGGAGTTGTGATGCCAGCCGTACCGAAGAGCAAAGCTGGACCCCACCGGAATATGCCAATTGAGCACATGAATCTCGCAGAGGATGTCACGGTAATGTTTGATCCTGACGATAATGATTTTATCCCTGCTCCAGCAGAAGGAGCTGTGCCTCCATTCCTTTTGGCTCCTAGTACATCGGCGAAGAAGACGCCTCACCGGAAACAGCTTATGAGGAAGGCCGACAGGAGATCTGGCCCGTCAAGAGTCAAAGTATCTCCTGGCTCTACTGCGACAGAGTATTCATCCCCTCCCTACACTGTTTTGGATTTTATCACCTGGGAGGTCACTAGCTCTTTAAAACCGCCTACCGATGTACCTCCTCCATCTCCAGTTCCTAGATATCAATCTGAGCTTGATTCTGATTTGTTTGAGTATTCCCCTGATTCCTCGTTTCATGTGCCTCTTCGAGATATTGTTAATGCTTTCAAGAAGGACAAGAAGAAAAAGAAAGTTGCTGAGGAGGTCAATGTTGCTCCCCATATTGGTTCCTCTATACCAACATCACATCATTCACTATCCGTTTTGTCCTCCAGCGCTGCCTCTGTTCCGATTGCTTCTCGTGCTCCCACGCCGAATTCTTCAGACGCATGTGCTCACTCCAAGTCCTCCTCGGGTGCTCCTTCTCAGAACCCTGAGCTTGAGGATATGGTGCCTTTTTCGGAAGAGTTTTTGACTGCTGAAGCTGCCGAGATATTTACCACTTACCAAACCCGCCACATGATCATCAAGCGCCGAGTCCCGGTTGAGCTATTCAAGAAACACAATCTGATTGCCTATCTTCAACACAAAGGTATGTATTCTACCGTTTCAACGGCAATGCCTTTTGTACGAGAGATAGTTGTCGAGTTTTATGCCAATCTTTTGCCCTCTATTGTTGATTTGGAGTCCATAAATTATGGCAAAGTATATGTACGTGGCAAGGTGTTTTCTTTCACTCCTGCTTTGATTGATGAGTTGTTTGGCACTGAGCCATACCGGGGTGACTCGACGGTTGACGGTATGAATGAGGTAGTTTTGTTTATGTCTGGTGGTCTGGTTAATACTTGGGTTGAGCAGCTCCCTAGTACTCGCCTGTCTTCTCTTTATCCTATTCTACATATGCTTGCTATTTGTAATTGGGTTCCCTCCAAGAACACAAAGTGTGTTACGCGGCCACAGGCCCAGTTCTTGTATAGGCTTGGGAAAGGAATCAAATTCAGTTTTTGCCAGCATGTTTTTGATATTATTGCTAAGTTTGCCACCACGAAGTCCGCGGCCTCGTTGTGTTTTCCTTCTTTGATTTTCAGCTTGCTAGAGAACCAAGGGTTGACGCTTCATCCCGATGATGTGCTCACGGGTGAAGCTGATTGGTTTGCTTTGAGAGGTCAGCATGTTACCGGTGCTACAGTCATTGATCTTCCTTGGCACGCGCCGTTTCAAGCCAATGTTGGAAGTGGTGTTGGGATGGCCGATCCCAGCATGGTCCGCATTTCTGCACAGGTCCTTCGTGCACGTGTGGCTTCAATTGATTTGCAGATGACTCAGCTGAAGGCTCTTCGTAGCTCTCTTTTGAAGGCCCTTTCGCTTTCTGGTCAAAAAGGGGGAGAAAATGTTGAAGCTGTTGGTGAAGATGCTGCTGGAGATGATGTTGGTGGAGAAGATGTTGTTGCTGCCTAAGCCTTGGCCAGTCTTGCTCAGGAAAAGCGAAAGAAGCAAATTCGCTCTCGCAGTAAGGCTTTGAGGAAATTGAAGAGAATGCAGAAGAAGAAGAGGAAGGATAGGGGTGAAGGAACTTCGACATCCCCTCGTCGTTCGAAGAAGGTTCGAAGTCAATAAGTTCATTTATTCTGATTTGTTTTGTTAAGTGATATTTTGAACAATGTTTGTTTGAACTTTTAACAACATTGGGTGTTTTGTTTAGGGGGAGTTAGTATTTTTATGTTTTTGCGTCGTAGTGTTTTGTTCAGAAAGGCAAAAGGGGGAGATTGTTGAGGAATTTATTCTTGGCAATAATTCCTATTTTGTTATTTGCCTTTCTTAGGCACAAAAGTAATTAGGAACGCTAGATTTTGTTTCCTAGTTTATTTATAGACCTTTATTTTCCTAGATTGTGTCTAGATTTTAGTATGCTTATTTACCATGTTTAGAATTAAAGGATTATCTATTTAAGACAAGGAATTACCAAACTTGGTGGGACGACATATTATGCACGGGATTTTCTGAAGTAGAGCCCGACGCAACGCAAGACGCACGAGCAAGACAAAGAACACGAAGACTACTTGGAGCCATTGATCGAGATCGACAAGTTATTCGAAGTTGCGTGACCAACGGAGAAGAGCTTGTTCAACCTAGGCGACAAGTATTTAGTATCATGTGTTTTGATACTTTAGTTTTCTTATATTACTTAATATTTTTGTATTGATAGAAAAACAAGAAAGTAATATAGTTTTCGGGTTTGTACACCCAAGTTCACAAGTACTTATACTTGTGAACTGAATTTGTTATATCGTGTTCTTAAGTTTTATTTCCGCTGCATAATTTTTATTTTACTCCGGTCGATGTTGGTAGTCAGTGTTGTTTAACGTTGATAACAACATCGTAAATTTGAGACTTATTTTTAAAATCATAGACCTTCAAATTTTACATCATCAGTTTCATACGTAACCGAGTTATACATAAAGATGAGAAAAAAAATGTCTGCGACATGCAGCAAAGCCTTCAACATTACTTAGTGTATGTTTGGTAAGCACAATAAGTTACTTTATGGCTTATTTAGAGGGCTTATAAGCTTCCTGTATTCAAATAAGTCTCATTTGGTTGGATGAGCTTATTTGAAAAGTCTGAACTTATCTCAAATGCTACTATTACAAGCATTTCAAATAAGCTCATGGAGCTTTTTGTTTTTATTCTTCTTTTAACCTTTTAATCTTTTTTTATTTATTTCACCACTTTACTAATTTTTACTTGAATATATAAACTTATTATTATTATTATTATTATTATTATTATTATTATTATTATTATTATTATTATTATTATTATTATTATTCTCAGCATCATCATCATAGCTTGACTTTATAAATGAATATGCAATATAAATCAATATAAAAAAAAGTCTCCAAACCTTTAAAAGAATATTGTTCAATTATTGAAAACTATATCATAGACACACACACACACACACACACACACATACAATGATAATGGTAATGGAAAAAATAATAATTAAATTTACAACTAAACTTATATTAAAAATAAAAAATAAAATAAACCATATTATTTTAACCATGTAATTTTGAGTAATATTGTATTTTTGAGCTAACTTATTTGCTAAATTTGTCAAACTCTTTTATTTATATCAACTATTTTTTCACCTATCAGTTATCAGCTATCAACTCATAACTAACTTATCAATTATCAGCTAGCTTCTCAGCTATCAGCTAGCCTATCAGCTTTGTCCGCCAAATATACCCTTAATCAATAAACGTTTCATATTTCACCAAACCCCCTCAAATTAAGAATAAATTTGATGAGTATGATTTGTACATTTTTGCATGTGATTTTTGTGTGTTTTTGCATTGTGTTTTGTTTGCTTTTACGTGTTTCAGGTTTATCTTTTTCTCGTTTTTCTTCCTTTTAATGTTTTTCGTTTCGTATCTCATTTAATGTTCTTCTACCTTATTTTATAAGTAATAATCTAATTTTGCTTTATTTTTGTGTTTCAGCTCAAAACGAAGAAGACAGGACGAGCGGCGTGCCAAAGTCCTACGGATGCACGCAACCAACGCCCGCGTCAGTCGACGCACCGTCGATGCAAACTTGCAGTTGCATCAATCCTTGCTCGCGTCGGTCGATGCACTTCCTAGTCGACATGACAACCCTGACACGCGTCGATGTCGATGCTTTGCCCACGTCGGCCGACGCTCTGTCAGTTAAATGGTTATTTTTGGAAAAATCTATAAAAACTCGTTAAGATTATGATGCTTTTGTGTTGTTTATCAGTTTAGTTATGGTTTATTGAATATGTTAATGCTAGTCGGCTAGAATTTAACGTTCTAGGGCCTAGGGCCATTTAGAACCATCTCTCGGGATGATTCGACGCTTGATCGACAAGTCGGGATTGACGACCCTGACTCGTAGGTAAGGTGCTCGATGAAATTCCCAAGTGATCATGGAGATGATTCTAGAGCACTAGAACCTTCGCTTTCTTTTGATCGGAGTTTAATTTATCGCATTGGATGTTAGAAATCTCAAACCAAAATGGATCGCGTGTTTAGTTTAGTCTTTTGTTTTGTTTTTTCGTTCATAAAACTAAACACCAAAATAACTTTCGATTAGTCTTCCTTGTGATTCGACCCGAGTCCAACTTACCACCTACAAATGCTCCATTCTCTTACGGATGAGCTTTTTATTTTTAAATAAAAAGTAGGTGTAAAACGTTCGATTCAAAATTTGGCGCCGTTGTCGGGGAAGGCTAAAGGTCGCGATTTTTGGTGTTCGCTCTTAGTGACTTTTGTTCGTTTGATTGTTTGCTCTTATTTGTTGGTTTGTGTTGGTGTTCGTTTGTGATTTTTATTTTGTTCTTTCTTGTACGTTTAATTTCATTTGTTGAGTGTTGTGTATTCGAGTTACCTCAAACCATTAAAAAAAATAAAAAAATAAAAAAATATGGAGCCTTGCTAAATGTCTGATTGGCATGGATTCCGACCGGCTATTTCGTTGAGCCCCGAGATACGGGAGTACGATCCTGATGAGTTTTACTTCAAGCAACTTCTGGTTTTTCATGAGCTCCCGAGCAAGGACCTTCTCAACTTCATCCGAGAGTACGAGGCTATAACAGGAAGATTCCCTCTTTTCGGACTTACATGGGATCAAGTGAAGATGTGGCTTTTCATGTTCACTTTAAAGGATCGGGAGAATGAATGGTTGACAAATCAAGAGCCTGATTCCTTGAAAACGTGGGATGAAGTAGTGAATCAGTTCATGGGGTCGTTCTACTCGTCTGAATGGGTCCCACCTTCAATTTCTTACAATTCGAGCTTTAATGATCACACCCCACCACAAAGTTTCTATTTCCCGACCTTGAACGGAAATTTTTATAATCCGGGCTTGGAACCTTTTTACACGGGATATGATTTGTATGCTCCTCACTATTCCGATTCTTTGAGCTACGCCGCGTTTCCTCTTCTTACATCAAACTCTTATGATCCGAGTTTCAAGCAGTATGTTCCCCCAACCATATATCACGATTCGAGATATAATGATCTGTGTTCTCCTTGGGAATCATATTCTTATACTCCGAGCTACGATCGTTATCCTTTGTCTCATTCTGGTAACAATCCCAACCATCACATCGTTCCCATGTTACCTATTACTGTTCATGAAACTCGAATTGAGGTAAACCGACCTCATTTTGACGAAGTGCCAATATTTGATATGGTAGATCCTACCTTGAATGTTTGTTTGGAAGAGGTTTGTAAGAAGGTTGAGATCGCCCCCTTGCGATTTTTGATGACGCTATGGATAAAAGTGTGGGGATGTTGACGTTAGAGTGCTCGGAGGATGTTGGAGATTCGAGCCTACATGCTCTTTGTGACAATAGTGGAGTTGTAGTGCCGGTTTTGCAGGAGGGTGAATTTATTGAACCGCATGCCGTGCCCTCTGGAGTTTTGTTCGGACTTAAGATGGAGGAGGTGGATGAGAATGTTGAGGTGGTGATCAGAAAGAAGGAGCCTTGATTGGTCAATGGTTATGCCATCTGTTCGACGGATTTCTTAGCTCTTTCTGTGACCGAAGATCAACCTATGACACAATTTCCCTTCGGTATCACATAAACGCACCACGACAATTAACACAATAAAAAAAATAAACTAAAAAAAATCGAAATTAAAATTAAAGAAAAACTAACGCTTGGGTTGCCTCCCAAGAAGCGCAACATTTTACGTCGCATGCTCGACGCGTTTCAACGATCATTACTCGACTTGCGGTGGATCATCTAACTCCACCATGTCACTCGCTTGAAACTCTTTCTCAAATGTTTCGTTGGGGTCCATAATCGCAAGGTCCGCTCCTATGTCACGAAAATCAATACCAAATAGCTCGACTATCTCCCCCCCCCCCCCCCCCCACTTAGAAAATTATCAGCGTCCTCGACTACCATATAGTCCAAAACTATTATGCTCTTAATCTCTCGGACGCATGCATCTACTGGGTCAACGAACGAACATTCTTCTTCTTCCATCAATGGTGCAGGGCAACTATTTATATCTTTCAAAGAAAAAGTAACCGTCTCTCCCAAAACTGACATGCTCATCCTCCCCTTATTCACATCAATCACCGCATGGGAGGTAGACAAAAACGGACGGCCTAAAAGAACAGTATGCCCCTTTTCCTCACTCGACATCCCTCCAACATCCAGCACTACGAAGTCTACCGGAATTATTAACTCTCCTACTTTTACCAAAACGTCTTCAACAATTCCCAATGGTTGACGAGTTGAACGATCCGCTAATTGGAGAAGCATCCTTGTCGGCTTCAATGGTCCTAAATCAAATTGCTTATAAAGGGAATGCGGCATTAAGTTAATTCCCGCGCCAAGATCAAGCATTCCGCGTGCTTGTTGCCCATTCTCCAATGTAATATTGACACAAAAACTTCCAGGATCCTTCTCCTTCATAGGCAGTGGTTGCTTGCATAGCGCACTCACCTCCCTCGTTAGAGGAACGTACTGATTTGTCTCCGAACGCCTATGTCTTGTATCAAGCTCCTTGAAGAACTTCACATATGCCGGCATCGTTTTGATCACATCCAAAAGAGGAAGGTTGATGTTGACGTTCTTCAGCAAGTTATAAATCTCCATGAACTTCTTATTCTCCTTTGCCGGTTGTAGGCGACTTGGAAACGGAACTCTTTCATACTTCTTCTTAAGCTCTTCATCATTGTTTTTGCTCGTAAGCTTCCCCTTCAACACTTCTGGTTCGTAAGGATTTGCAGTCTTGTGTAGCTTGTCCATCGTCTTAGATTGACCTTATTTTATCATCTCCTTTTCACCTTCGTCTTCTATCTCTACTCCATTATCAACCACTTTTCCACTTCGTAGGACCTTGATGGCGGAGGCTTGCTCCGTTTGACTCAGAAATTTGTCCTTTGCCTTTTCCAATTTTGCAATGGAAACCTCAAATTGTTCCATCGTCTTCTCCATTAACATCATGCTTATAGAAATTTCTCGTACCGCATTCGTGAGGTCATTCACCTGCTTGGGTCAAAGCAGTAGGTCACTGGGTCATGTTATTAGATGACCGTACGAAAAGGGATGAGCGAGGGAGAGAGGGAAAGAGTAGTTGACGTGCAGGAGAGGATACCTAGACCTAAAAAGATGAGAGAGCATGAGAATTCTGTCCGGCCTCATGAAGAACTCATGGAGATCTCGTCAGAAGAAGGCATGTCAGAGTATACTACCAGGATATGGACAAAAATGACGGAAGTTGTAAAGGAAGAACTCATAGCCCTACTAAGGGAGTTCCGAGGTATCTTTGCTTTTGAAGATGAGAAGCTGCCAGGAGTGTCTCTTGAGGTTGTACAACATCATTTAAATGTTGATCAAGAGGCACGAACCATGAGGCAGAAGAGGCGAAAATTTGGGGCAGAGCTAGATAAGGTGATTGAGGAGGAGGTGAAGAAATTTTTGAAAGCTGGACACATCTGGGTGATACGATTCCCGGAGTATTTATACAACGTTGTGATGGTGCCAAAACCTAGACAGAAGTGAAGGATTTGCGTGGATTTCCGCGAATTGAATAAAGCATGCCCAACGGATCACTACCCATTACCGCGCATTGACCAACTAGTCGACTCAACTTCAGGCTGCGAACTATTAAGCATGATGGACGCATCGCATGGATAGCATCAAACCCCTTTGGAAAATGAAAATCAGCCCAAGGTGAGTTTTGTCACCTGCACAGGTACTTATTGTTTTGTTTCTACGCCGTTTGGATTGAAGAATGTAGGGGCGACCTATCAAAGTTTGGTGGAAAAGATTTTCATAGACCTACTGGGGTCTACCATGGAGATTTACGTGGACGATATGTTGGTGAAAAGTAAAAAGGAAGACTCACATGTGGAGGATCTACGAAGGGCCTTTATCATACTAAGGCAATATGACATGCGCCTTAACCAGAAAAAGTGTGCATTTGGAGTGCAATCAGATAAGTTCCTGGGGTACATGGCGACGGAGCGAGGCATCAGGGTAAATCTAGAGAAGGTGCGAGCTGTGATGGAGATGCCTCACCCAAAAATAGTGCGAGACGTGCAAATATTAACTGGTCGAATTGTAGGGCTTAGTCGCTTTATTTCAGGTCGACGGAAAAGGGGGTTCCTTTATTCATAACATTGAGGAAAGTATCCTAATTTTATTGGACTAAGCAGGTGGAAGAGGCTTTTGATAAGCTCAAGAAGTACTTGACGGAGATCCCGCTGCTAACTAAACCAATGCCATGCGAAGATTTGATTTTGTACATATCAGTTGGCAAGGTCGCGGTAAGCTCAGTACTTATCAGAGAAGATGCAGGTATGTAGAAACCCATCTATTATAGCAGCAAGATGTTGAGGGGGGGTGAGTTAAACTACTCAGATCTGGAGAAAGGTAAATTTACATTGGTCTATACGACGAGGAAGCTCCGACCTTATTTTTTAGGTCACAAGATTAGGGTACGCACCAACTTTGCTCTTCAGAAAATTCTTACTAATCCCAATGTGTCGGGCCGATTGGTGAAATGGGCAGTTGAGCTCAGTGTATAAGATGTGGGTTATGAACAAAGGACGGCGATTAAAGCTCAGGTGTTAGCAGATTTTCTACAAGAAATGGTACGTTCGGTAGAGAATGGAAATGAGCACAAAGCATGGTTATTGCACACTGATGGGTCAAATATGATATTGGGAGCTGGACTGGGGATTGTTCTAACTAGTCGAGAAGGGGAGAAACTTGATTTCACGATCAAGTAGGGATTTAAGGCTTCTAACAATGAGGCAGAATATGAGGCATTACTACAGGGCATAAATATGGCTAACGATCTACGGGCAAGATGAGTTAAGGCGTATATAGATTCACAACTGGTAGCTCGCCAGCATGATGGATCTTTTGAAGCAAAAGAAGAATGTAAGAAGGAATACTTAAAGAATCTAAAGAAGGCAGCGACTTCAATCGAGGAGTTTAAACTGGAACATTTACCATGGGTTGACAACACTAGAGCGGATCAGGTCGTCAAGCTGGCAGGGTCCTTGGGAACTTGTGATACAAGGAAAGTCAGGTTCATGGAGTTGGCGCATAGAAGTGTCAAAAAGGGGAAGGATATTATGGACATAGACAAAAGGGAAGATTGGCAGACACTAATTCGAGAGACTCTTGATAAGGTGGACGCTGGAGACACACAATTATCTACTAAAGAAGCCAGAACAGCGGTGCGATTTTACTTGATGAATGGGGACTTATACAAGAGGTTGCATTTGGCACGTACTTGAAGTGTTTATCAAAAGAAGAGGGTTGGAGATACTACGAGAGATTCACGAGGGATACTGTGGAGACCACACAAGAAGTAGAGCATTATTTGGAATAGCTTTTCAAGCTTGGTTTTTCTTGCCGGGAATGAAGAGTATGGCAGGCGAGCTCGTTATGACTTGCAAAAAATGTCAACTGCACGCACCTATCATTCACGTGCCCAAAGAGGATATAATGGTAATGATATCTCCCTGCCCATTTGCACAACGCGGAATCAATATTGTGGGGCCTTTTCCAAGGACTTGCAAGAAATCCCACTTGATGGTCGCATTGGACTACTTTACAAAGTGGGTGGAGGCAGAGGTTGTGACGAGCATTGGCGAGAAGGACATCGTTGAATTTATCTTTAATAGTATTTTTTGTAGGTACGCCATTTTGTGGGTTCTTGTTTCGGATAATAGAACACAGCTTAATGGGCACATGATCCAAGATTGGTGCAAGACGATGGGGATGAAACAATGATTTTCCTCTGTGGCACATCCCCAAGCTAATGGACAAGTTGAGGTCAGTAATCGTATTATTGTGCAGATAATCAAGTTACACCTGGAGAAAGCATGGGGACTTTGGCTCGAGGAGCTCTCTTCCATCTTATGGGCTTATCGAACAACCCCACGAACTACTACAGGTGAGTCACCTTTTAGCCTGGTCTAAGGTATGGAAGCTATCATCCCGGCGGAAATAGTTGGAGGATCACATCGGCTATTGACATTTAATGAGGAACAAAATGAGCGACTGGCTAGGGGAGCTCTTGAAACAATCGATGAAATATGCGACAAGGCTACAGCACGCGTGAGGAGATATAATAGAGAATTTAGGTGACCTTTAATAAACAGGTAAAATGAAGGTACTTCCAGGTCGGTGATCTTGTCTGGAAGCGGGCTGATGCAATTTATACTACCAAAAAGTTAGATCCGAATTGGATAGGACCATTCAAGGTCATCAAAGTATTACAAGGAGGATCATATGTGCTCGCTGACGCGAAGGGGAAAGACTTACCAAGAAGCTGGAACATATGCCACTTGAAGAAGTATTATGCCTCACTTTCTGGACAATGAGCTCGTACTTTTCACACTTCTAAATTTATTTCTATCATGGGCTGACAAATTGTGATTCTTATAAAATTAAATAAATTAATACCTCTCGATTGATTTCTTCAAGCGACGATTGAGAGGGAATCGATTCCCGGATAAGTGGCTAACACCAAAACTTCTCGCCGTAGAGATCCAAGCGTATCCCCTCTAATCGAGTCCACCTTTTGATTGCGACACCGAAAAAATTCTTCGCTAGTAGAATCGTTCTATTTTCAAATTGATTAAAGGAATAAACAATTAATCCAACAATCAACAATTGATTGAARATTAATTATTGTAGATGATAAATTATTAATTAATTATCATCTGCAAATTGAAGACTTAAATAAAAAATATAAAAGTATGTGATTAGAGTAGATTTGTCCTTATTTTTATTAGCTTTTTAGTTCGTTTTTATATTTGTTTTTGGTATAAGTTGGATGATTTAAGCATAATTCCATAATTTTATAATTCCAGCTTATTTTACCGCATTTTGATCTTAATTGATGCAATTAGGTGATGTTTCATTGTTTTTCACCTTACAGCAAAGTAACCGGAAGAGTTTAGCACGTAAAAGACGAAGTTCGATGTTCGGGAGTAGAAGAACAAGCTTTCCGGTGAAACGAGTAGCAAAAGATCGAGAAACGGAGACCGACGCTCAGTTGCGTCGACTGACGCGACCGTCGACGCACCATCAACACGAGCCATGTCAGCGAGTCATCACCGCGTCAGTCGACGCAACGTCGATGCTACTTGCTGAAGCGTCGATGTCGACGCACCATTGTCGACACAACGTCGACGCAACTTGCTGAAGCGTCGATGTCGACGCACCCCATCGACGCACCTGCCCAGCCGACGCGTACACCTGCTGACCAGACCTGCCGAGCGCTGCCGACCAAGTATGCCGAATCCCTCCGAGCGCCAGCACGCGTCAGTCGATGCTCCGTCGACGCGACGGCCCAGAATTCGGAAATTAGGGTTTCTTGAGCGCCAAGACTTGCAAAACCTATATAAACCCTTCATATTTCGAGTTTTGGGAGTGTGCCACGATAGATACATCTAGCCTAATGTTCCTTAGCTCATAAAAATAATAATTCCACATCTCATAACGAGATTTGAAGATGGAGATCGAGGATTGAAGAACAACGCATCGAATTTGAGTTCGGAAGTCATTCTTCGCCCAAGGTCAACGTTCAAACTCCGGAAGAGCTGGAGCTTTTCATAGCTTTCCTTAGTTGCAATAAGTTTTCTAAACTCTTAGATAATTTTCTAGTTAATTGTTTAGATAAATTCTTAGTTAATTCTAGTTTTAATTAGTTCAATCATTCTTATGCTTGGATATTGGATATTGGTTAATTTAGTTTATTTATGCGATTTAGTTTATGCTTAGTTAATGGTTCTTGGATTCGTATGATTCAATTGCTTAGTGATAGTTTCTTAAATTCATGCTTTTAGATATTATAATTCGTTCTAGCCTTCATAGCATTAAATTGATAATTTAGTTATTGCTCTTAGTTGATAAATTAAAATAATTAGTTTAATCAGCTTTAATATACTTCTTAGTTCGTAATTGATAATCTAGTTTAATTAGTTTTAGTTTAATTATCGTCTTAGTTTATAATGATCGAATCAATCTATTCAAACCCCCAAATGTATATGTATGTTATTCATAATTGAGAAAAACATCGAAAGGACCGAACAGTTGTTTCCTCGAGAGATACGAGTCGAGTCAAACTCATCACCCTACAGTTACCTCGTACACTTGCGAGCAAACTGACGTGCTTTTAAATTAATTATTAAAAACGGGGTGCACAAAAGTTTGAGTCAAAAATTTGGCGTCGTTTCCGGGGAAGCAACGAGTAGGAATTTGAGATGTTTTTCGTTTTATTTTTTACGTTTTATGTTTACTTTTAATTTGCTATATTTTTCTTATTTTTCGCTCTTGGCCTTTGCCATTTGATACGTTGACGTGTTGTTGAGTCCTATGCAAGGAAGGCGATCACTTCAACTAGACCTTGTGCCATTCATTGACAACATCCACCGTTCAAATCCACCGAGACCAAGACCCGTTTTTATTCCCGAGGACGATTCCTCAACAATAACTGATTTTGCTTGCGATCAAGCTCCCGACATGATGTTAGGGGCACAATCGATTCGAAACGGCGATTCTCCCACCACGAACACCACCCCGTCCCAACCGACACGGGTATGGGAGTGAGCCGATCGACTTTGCAAGGACAACCCCTACCCCGAGGCTTTTTGGGCTAATTATCAGCAGAACGTGGGACAAAACGAAGGGATTAACCGGCAGAACAACGTGATCAATCACCAACCCAACATGGCGAATATGAGGCCAAATGAAGAAATGAACCCAATGCTATTCGCCAACACAACCTCGAGAACGTGGCGATTAGAAACGAAGATTTTATGCAGCACAACGCGTATGCTAACAACCAAAGGCACGTGAACGATTGGTTGGAGAATCAAGATCACGGATACGAGCAAAATAACTTCGGAAAGACATCAACTCAACCTACTCCCAACCTTTCATGGGAATGCGCATGAAGACCCCTTGGCATTTTTAAATTATTTCGTTGATGAAGTTGGACGATTCGTAGTTCATGGCCTTCACCAAGAGGAGGTCCAGATGATTTGTTTCCCGTACAGCTTGAAGGACAAGGCGAAGTCATGGCTACTGTCCTTAGAGCCTGGTTCGTTAACTGACTGGGATATGATTAGCGAGAAGTTTCTAAAACAATATTATTCAGCCCAAACGACGGGGCATCTTCGGAGGCAAATTGCTACTTTTGAGCAGTTGGAAGGAGAGTTATTCACGAAACGTGGGAGTGCTACAAGACACTTTTGCAAGCTTGCCCCCACCACAACTATTCTCCGGAGATGACTAACCAGTTCTTTTTCGATGGTTTATTGGACCATGGGAAGCGAGAAGTAGAGATAGTAGCGGGAGGAGATTTTGGAGATTTGACAGCACACGAGGCAAGACAAGTGTTGGAGAAGCAAAGCGAAAAGTCTAGACAAACCAATTCTCGGCCTCGTAAGATGAGAGTTAACAAAGTTTCCATCCCCGACCCTGATTTAGATGATGGCAAGTTAGTTAAGGCGAAATGTGCAGAGATTTTTGACAAGAAATTAGCTGCTTTGAAAGCCGAGCGAGCTAGCAAGGCCGCTGCACAGAAAATGGTTGCGAATTGCAACCAGTGTGGATCCCCCCAGCATTTAGCAGACGCATGTCCTAACAACAGTGAGCAGCAAGAGGAGGTTAACGCGATCCAAAGCTATTCGAACCAAAAGAAGTACACGCCACAACGTGACAATCCTCTTTTCAAGTGGGGTCCGAGAAATCCAAATCATATGCCACCTGATCCACAATATCCACCACCACAGTATGCTCAAGCACCACCAGTGCTGCTACAACAAAATAATTTTCATATGCAAGGGAAGGCATCTAATGCGACTCAACCAAATGATCAGTTGTTGGTTTGGCAGCAAAATCAAGTGGCCGAGACGATTAGCAATAGAGAGGGACTTACGAAGGTGAACACAAAGATTGATGAACTCTCGAAGAAGGTGAGCGGAATTGACCATCTTTCCGGTATTGTGCATGATCTAACTAAAAACATGGATAGAATGGAGAGAACTATGGGACAAATAGCAACCGATATTTCTAGGTCAAATAAGGAGAAAGACAAGCTACCAAGCCAACCAGAGCAAGCATCGGCGGTTCACGTCCTTCGCAGTGGGAAGAAGATCGACAATGGCATAGAGAACCAAGACGAGGAGCTTGTTCCTAAACCAGTAGACAAGATACATAAATCCACCAATAGATACGTGCCTGGTTCTATTCAAGGGAAAATTCCGAGCGACACCTCGGGCAACGATGAACCACCGCAACCGAAGCAAACAGCGATGCAGTATAAGGATGTTGTTCCTTTTCCGAGCCGATTACGTCCAGCAAATGAGAACATGAAATTTATGGAGCTGTACAATCTCTTGAAGAATGTGAATATAAACCTGCCACTTTTAGAAGTGATCAAGATGATGCCCGTCTACGTCAAGTTTTTTAAGGAACTTGCCTCGAGAGAGAGACGTTTGGCGACAACTCAATACGTTCCGTTACCGAAGGAAGTTAGCACAATTTTCAAGAAACCATTACCACCTAAGGAACGCAATCCTGGCAGTTTTTGCATAACAATTTCACTAGCTAATGGGAAGAAGGCAGTAGGTATGTTGGACTTTGGAGCGGGCATGAATCTAATGCCTTATTCGCTTTATCAAGATTTTGATCTTGGACCCCTTAAACCGACAACTATGCACCTACAGTTGGCCGATCGATCAACTCGATGACCTTTGGGGATAGTCGAGGATGTTCTAGAGCAAGTTGGAGAGCTCGTACTACCGGTAGATTTTGTGGTTATGGACATTGGTGAAGTTCCAATTGAGGACAACGAGCACACCATTCTATTAGGGCGACCGTTCATGGAGACTTCCCATACTCTTATTGATGTTCATAAAGGGAGAATGACGATGACCGTTTTGGGCGAAACAGTGACCTTTTCTCTGAAAGATATTCACAACACTCCCTCTCCTATTATGCAAGAGGAAGATTCATTCATTGATCCCGTTGCATCCTGCGTCAACGAATTACGAGAGATCGCAACTTTGAACAAGTTAGGTGACGGAGACGACACCGGATTTTCTATCAAGGGAAGGAACAAGCAAGTCAATTCGTGTAAAGATTACGAGTCCTATGAACATATGCATTTAAGTGTAGAAGAATTGATCGATTTGTTGGGAATTGACATACGCGACATCGTGGCAGAATTTGGAGACAATTTTGATGAGGAGTGTTCGCACAAATTCGATCAAAAGGTGGAGTCGAAACCACCAATAAATCGTTCAAGGCACAACTCCCTCGGCCCTAACAAAAAATTTTCGCGCAAACAAAACAAGGGCGAGGCATATTTCAAGGATTGGACGAGAATTAAGAAGAAACCGGAAGAGGTTCGCACGAGTGAAGTCAAGAACTTGCAATTTAAGGTTGGAGAATTAGTCTTGTGTAATAACGAACGTAAGTACGACCCAGCCGATTTTGGAGCTTCATGGAGCGGACCATTCTCGATTAAAGAATTTGATGAGTACGGCGTAGCCACGTTGTACGATGAGATTGACAAATCGTCCTTTCAAGCTCACAGGCATAGATTGAAGCCTTATCATGACGGACTAGGTAAAAATAGCAATCGCAAGATGGTGGAGTTTGGAGATCCACCGTACGTGGGGAGATAAACGAGCAAGATAGCATCGAGCAAGCGACGTTAAAATTTGCGCTTCTCGGGAGGCAACCCGAGCATTTGTATCCTTTTGTACCTTATTTTAATTTTATTTAATTTTTATTTGTGATTTTTACTTGTTTAAGATCAGATGGAGAACTCGGACAAGGAAAATTGAACGAACGAGCGAAGGAAATAACGCCCAGGAATCCGCCTGCGTCGACGCCGAGCACCTGCTCGCGTCAGTCGACGCGGCGTCGACGCGAGGGGACGAGAGTTTTGTTCTCTATCGCGTCCACTGACGCGGCATCGATGCAGTGTCGACGCGAAATGCCGAAGAATTATGTTCTGTCACGTCGACTGACGCGGCGTCGACGCGACCCGTGGACCGGCCCAGAATGCATTTTCTGTCGGGTTTTGACTCACCAACCCGACCCATATTCGGTTGACCCGCGGAAAAAACCAGGAAATTGCTTTTAAAAGCATCCCTTTGGCCCCTCTTCTAACTTTTCCTCCTTTTTTTAACTTGAAAATTTTGATTTTCTTACTCCTTTCCAAGTTCTTAATTTTTGCAGATCTCCGAGCACTCCAACAATCAAAAACCCAGGAATTCAACCCTTTACCCAGAAAATTGATCAACCAACTTTCATACAAGGCAATTCTCCAAAACGAGCTAGTGGGTTTGAAGCAAATTCAGGTAATTCCGAGCAACTCTTGTGTTTCTACGAACAATCAACGAGGTACTTCGCTTGAAACTATCTTGGGATCATATTATTGTTGTTGTTGGTTGTGTGGGAAGTTTTTGGTGCTAGAGTTACTCAAGTTCTTAGTTGGTTGAACACGCATGCCAAGTGTTCGACAAAATTCCCCAAAGAACAAAAAGTCTTATTTTTCAAGGTTTTTCAATCCCGTTCACTTCGTATTGATTAATTATGTCTCGAGTGGGAAAACGCAAGGATATTTTGGGGAAATATGGAGCACCGTTCCCGAGTTTTGATAAAAAGGAAGGGGACATGTTCAAGAACATTCGGAAATGGGGTTTTGCTACTCATAGGACTTTGAACGTCCAAGGGATTGCGGATGAGGCCTCGAATGGGTCGGACCACCACACCGATCTTTCGCATTATTTAGATGTCCTCGGGTGTGGGTATTTGCCCAAATGCACCTTCCCGGTTTTCGTGAACTCATGCTCGAGTTTTTCTCGACTTTGGTGATTCAGAATGACGAGACGTTCTCTTGTCGGCTAGGAGGGAATGATGTGGTTGTCGACGAGATATTTTTTGGTAATATATTTGGTTTCCCGACCGTAGGGAACCACCCGGTTGGAGTTCAAGGCTTCGATTTAGCCTCTTTTTGGGGAATGATTACCGGGGGTAACGTTGCCGATTGCAAGCGATTCCCGTGTTCTAAGATTCAAGACGACGCACTCTACGTCACCTACAAGGTCCTTGGCCACATTATACTTTGCAAAAACGAGGCAACTTACACGACCAAGGCCGAGCTTTATGTCTTACAATGCCTCGTTGATGGTCGTCAGGTCCGGTTGTACCCGCTTATTTTGCTAGGACTTTACAATGTTACCAAGGGTACTACGGGAAGCAAGTCGCCAATTCTCTCATTTGCGCCATACATTACCGGCCTCGCCCGTCACTTCGGGTTCGATCCGGCCAACAACGGACTTAGCCCACTCAGAACCACTTCATTACCTCTTACGCGTGCACCGACACCCCGAATGAGGTCGTCGACTAGTTCGTCTCGACTACACGATGAAGACGACGCTGGCGACGAGGATATGGAGCAAGCCCGCCGTTCTACTTCGGGCCCGAGTCCCGATTGGGGCCAATTTTTCGAAGAAAACCGGGCATTTCAAGTGAAGATGTTCGATAAGCTCCAAATCATCGAGGAGAAGATTGATGCGAACCACGACCAAAACCGTCAGAGTTTGAAGAAGCTGCGAGCTCGCATTTCGAAGCTCGAGGAGCGATTTGAGGCGGCATACCCCACACCGAGCATGGATGTCGACGAGAACCACAACGAGGACGATGAGTCCCGCGAGTTCTAAATCTCGTATCTTTATTTTTATTTATGCTTTATTTAAAAAAATTAAAAAAAATGGAAAATATAAAATCCAAAAATATTTTTATTTTCTTTGTTTTTGTGTGTTTTATTTTTCTTTTAGGGCAATTCGTATCACGTACGTTGAAGAAGTGGCCAATTACACAAATCACGACTAGCGGCTCGACTACTATTATTTCAGGGATGTTTTCTTTTTCCTTCCTCTTTTTGATTTTTGGATGTATTTGTGGCAATCCGGAGATTGCCCGGATTTTTAGAGAGGGGGGTGGTCGAGTGTGATTTGTATTGATTAATTGTTTAATTTTATTTGATACTTGACCTGTAATAATTATATGCTTAAACGTGATTAATTGCTATTTCTACGCTTAATTGTGTTTGTATGGCTTGCCTGTCGAAGTTGACTAAGTATGATTATTTGTTTTCGTCTTTGAGCGTGCATAAGTGCATAATTTTTCAAAATTTATTATTATTGTAAAATGGTACTTGGACGCAATCGATTTCACAAAACCTTAAAAACAACGTCAATTCAAAACTTTTCATGCAAAAAGCCAGTGAGTAGCCTGAGTGTTTATCATCATTGCATGTACGTGAACAAGTTTTAGTTTTGATATCTCTTTGAAACCGCTGTGTGTAGTCGACTTTGAAAATGAAGTTAAGGCGCATATAAAACCTTATTCCGGCCATATCCATATATTTTTAGCCACTATAAATTCTGAATGAGCCAATCATAGCCAAATATCCATGCCTATAGCCATGAGTGTTTCTGAGACGACCCTACAACCCATTAAAAGCGTGTGGTAGGAGTTCGTATTTGTATTGGTTATTTGAGTCTTGGGAATTTTTATAAGAAATTTATTAATTTGTAATTAAGGACCACCATCTAAAAAAAAAGAAACAAATAAAAAAGGAGAGAAACCCCATAAAAAGAATAAACGGGGGAAAAATAAAAAAAATGATGATAAGAAATATGGTGGGTCTTTTGTTATTAATTGCCTACGCGCTTGTAAAGGCTTGAGTTTAATTGTTTATTTTATGAAGCCTTATGTTTAAAAGGCAAAAGAGTTGTGATTAAGTGGTTTGAGCTTTCAGTCGGTTTACGAGTTTTTGAGTTGAGAAATAGCCTATATTTAAAGGCTACGTTATGAGAGTTAAGTGAGGTTTTTTTTATTTTGAGCGAGGTGAAGCAATTTGCTTCTTGATTAGATTAGGTTGAGTGAGCGATTAGCCACACGACTTATATATATTCCACACCCGTCCAAAAAGCCTTACACTACAACCCGTAAAGACCTTTTCTGATTCTTAGTTTTGACAGCACACTTAATTTACGATTGAGAAGAGATTGATTTTCGGTGCTTATTTATTGTGCATGTAATATTATGATTTGAGTGTATACACGTCCCATGCAGAAAATACTTGAGTGCTTTTGAGCGTACTTATATATATTATTCTTCGTGAGGAAGCATGATTTTATTTTGAAACGACAATGTAATAATGGTCAAGTGTTTGACGTTGCGTGACTTGTACCTATATTTTCAAAATTACATATGTAGCATAGCACGACTCTTTGCTTGAACTTATTTTCATTCTAGTTATATTTTGAATCTACCGTTTGTTCGAGGACGAACAAACCAATAAAGCGTGGGGTAGTTGATTAGAGTAGATTTGTCCTTATTTTTATTAGCTTTTAAGTTCGTTTTTATATTTATTTTTGGTATAAGTTGGATGATTTAAACATAATTCCGTAATTTCATAATTCCAGCTTATTTTACCGCATTTTGATCTTAATTGATGCAATTAGGTGATGTTTCGTTGTTTTTCACCTTACAACTAAGTAACCGGAAGAATTTAGCACGTAAAAGATGAAGTTCGATGTTCTAGAGTAGAAGAACAAGCTTTCCGGTGAAACGAGTAGCAAACGTCGATGCGAGCCATGTCAGCGAGTCATGACCGCGTCAGTCGACGCTCCGTCGACGCAACGTCGACGCTACTTGCTGAAGCGTCGATGTCGACGCACCACGTCGACGCACCTGCCCAGCCGACGTGCACACCTGCTGACCACACCTGCCGAGCGCTGCCGACCAAGTCTGCCGAGTCCCGCCGAGCGCCAGCACGCGCGTCAGTCGACGCTCCGTCGACGCGACGGCCCAGAATTCGGAAATTAGGGTTTCTTGAGCGCCAAGACTTGCAAAACCTATATAAACCCTTCATATTTCGAGTTTTGAGGATGTGCCACGATAGATACATCTACCCTAAGGTTCCTTAGCTCATAAAAACAATAATTCCACATCTCATAACGAGATTTGAAGACCAAGATCGAGGATTGAAGAACAACGCATCGAATTCGAGTTCGGAAGTCATTCTTCGCCCAAGGTCAACGTTCAAACTCCGGAATAGCTGGAGCTTTTCATTGCTTTTCCTTAGTTTCAATAAGTTTTCTAAACTCTTAGATAATTTTCTAGTTAATTGTTTAGATAAATTCTTAGTTAATTCTAGTTTTAATTAGTTTCAATCATTCTTATGCTTGGATATTGGATATTGGTTAATTTAGTTTATTTATGCGATTTAGTTTATGCTTAGTTAATGGTTCTTGGATTCGTATGATTCAATTGCTTAGTGATAGTTTCTTAAATTCATGCTTTTAGATATTATAATTCGTTCTAGCCTTCATAGCATTAAATTGATAATTTAGTTATTGCTCTTAGTTGATAAATTAGAATAATTAGTTTAATCAGCTTTAGTATACTGCTTAGTTCGTAATTGATAATCTAGTTTAAAGTAATTAGTTTAATTAGTTTTAGTTTAATTATTGAACTTAGTTTATAATGATCGAATCAATCTATTCAAACCCCCAAATGTATATGTATGTTATTCATAATTGAGAAAAACATCGAAAGGATCGAACAATTGTTTCCTCGAGAGATACTACTCGAGTTAAACTCCTCACCCTACAGTTACCTCGTACACTTGCGAGCAAACTGACGTGCTTTTAAATTAATTATTAAAAACGGGGTGTACAAAAGTTTGAGTCAGTATGTTTTTCTTCTCTTTTGTACGGGCCTGCACCTTTTCTTATTCTTAAAAACTATCAAATAAAACTTTTCTTTTGTTTTATATATGACGGCTGCATTTTTTTTTCTTCTCAAGAAGGGTTTGAAACAAAACCGGTTGCCAGCACTTCATGTGCCTTTTTTTTTTTTTTAGGTTAACCTTTTATTTGTTTAAAACTAAAACCAAAAGCTGCGGCTTTTTCCCTCATTTTCTCTATTTTTTCAAAACTAAGAGAATTATTTTGACCCAAATACTTTTTATATATATTTATATTATATACAAATATATAATATAAATATAAATTAATTTTATTTTAAATTCTTCAATTATTCTAGTAGGCTTCTACAATTAGGGCCTACTAAAAATTACATGGACTTGGATTTAAAATCCCACTAATTAATTAATTAATTAATCCTATAAATTTAAATAAATCAATCCAATTGACTAATTTAATATATTCCTTTAATTGAGATTTCTAATCAAATTAGATTTAATTACATAATCAAATATATAATTAAATATTTAATCTAACAATTGGATTAAAATAAAATCTCATTTAATTAATCTGAATTAATTAATTATTCCAACCATTGGAGTTATCAATCTTGAAATGTCAACAACCAAAATTATGTGTTACCCTTTTAGGTTCACGACTAACACTAGCAGTAGGCTTACAACTTTTGTAAGTTTATAAATAATAATTTAATATATTAATTAATCTAATTAATTAATTCTTTTGAGATTAACTCTTTAATTTCAAGAACCTACAAATCATGGCAACATCTAGCAAGCAGCATGACTACCCAGTGTTAGGTGAAATAGCGAATAAACCTATTTCAATTGCAAGTCCATACATGTACGATCCTTTCGACAACTAGTTTCCCGATTAAATCTTGGGTATGGATTTATAAGTCGAAACCCRATTGATTTAATAACTSTGATTTCATTTCAAGTTTAAGTAATTCATTTATGAATCAATATTCATYGTRCCCTGSCCWAGGTYTTTGAATCACAAACTATGAAAATTCACAGGATACTCCCTTGTCCATAGACAAGTGTCGAATTCTATGTTGGCTACAGACAAACCTCCATGCACATCGATACAATACCCAAAATACCCCTTTTACGATTGCCAGACAATCAAAAGATAAATCTAAGTACTGCACGATGTGCACAAGGCTGCCATCGTACCTCAAGTCAAGGACTAATCATGTACTATTGCAATATGGAAATTCTTATTCGACAGACAAATCTTCCAGTTAAGAATTTCCATCGGGTCATGTTCAATGAACTTGTTCTCCAACAAGCACCCACATATATGCACTCGCGTCACAACGCTGATGTTAATTGAATGCAACATCCTTGTCTTGCAAGCATGCATCATATGCGCAAGTCTTACTGGGCTATTCAATGTCCTATCTCAAAAAGCCCATTGACTTGGAACAAGTTTAAGACCGAAACCTTAGAGATATGTTCCAAGATTGCCATCATATGCGCAACCATATCCCACAGTTTAAATTGGTCTAAGGACTTTACTATACGTGCATTTATAATAAAAGCGAAAACATAAGATAAAGAAAGTTTCCTTTATTAATATAATCCCACTAAAATCATTAAACAAGTAGAATGAAATCCAATCTAATTTGAACGTCTTGCACTCTACTCTAACAATCTCCCACTTGCCCTAGTGCCAATTGCCCATGTATTTTAAGTCCATCTTCTCAAGATGCCCGTCAAATAACTTTTGTGCTAAAGGCTTAGTCATAGGGCCTGCTACATTTTCTGCCGAGGTGACTCGATCCACAACGATGTCGCCTCTACCAACGATCTCTCTCACCAGGTGGTATCATCTCAAGATGTGTTTCGATATTGGATGAGATCTCAGTTCTTTTGCTTGCTCTATAGCCCCGTTGTTGTTACAATAAATTATTGTTGGATCAACAGCGGACGGAACTACATCCAACCCTTGGATAAAGTTCTGCATCCAAACAGCCTCTTTTGCCGCATCTGATGCATCAATATATTCAGCCTCTGTAACAGAGTCTGCAGTCGTCTCTTGTTTGGAACTTTTCCAACCAACTGCTCCTCCAATCAAGGTGAATATATATCCAGACATTGACTTTGAGTTATCTACATCGGATTGAAAACTAGAGTCAGTGTATCCCTCTAGTTTCAATTCTCTATTGCCGTATATCAAGAATATATCCTTAGTTCTTCTCAAGTACTTAAGGATCTTCTTTACAGCGTTCTAGTGTGCAAAACCTGGATTTGACTGATATCTGCTCGTGATGTTCAGAGCATGTGCGACATCAGGTCTAGTACATAGCATTGCATACATAATGCTTCCAATCGCGGATGCATAAGGTATACGAGCAAAAACCAATAACCCATCACCTTGCGAACACTTTTTAGAAAATTCAGTGACAGTAGTGCCTTCCTTAGACGCAGTTGACCTACTCCCATTACCCGTAACAACCAGGGCAGTTAAACATAACTACTGGATACTCCCCGACCTATAAAAGTTTGAAGAATTCCAACAAACACTCAATCTCCCTGCGACTGCCAAAATTTTTTTACCCGACACTCTCAACTCAGACCCCATGAAACCTTCTCCAAATCATATTACACTCTTCGATGAGTTGCTTAGATCGGGATTTATATTCCCACCACACTAATTTTACATCGACACAACCCGCCTGTATAAAGTCCCCTTTTGCAATTGACCCCCAATTCCATGAAATTTATGGTGGGGTGTATTATATTATGTAGATATTATAATACTCGGCCTGACCCAAGCTTTTTCCACTTCTGTTTCAAATAAAACATCAAAAAGATTCGTTTTATCTTTCTGCTCGCACTGGAAAATCTCGGTTCTTAGTAAATCCTTTAAATAAAGTTACTGAATGGCGGATAAATTTTTTCTTCATTCACAATAGTGAGGACTGGCCTTTTGTAAGCGAACTACAATACCACACCCCAAAACAAACTGATCCTCCCAGTCCCAAACATTTTCCCATTTTGTACAAAAAATACTCTGACCAGCTCGCAGAATGGAGTAAGCACCCATTTGATGTGGTGCGACTCACGAGATGGTCCAAAATTTCAAAATTCGTGGCATCGACTCTCGTCCTGTCAACCCAGATCTCACAATGACCATATCGGAGTTCGGTAGGTCTCCCAAGTTATAATCCTTCACACCACCATCCACAACCGTCATAAATTAATGTTAACCCACTGTTCCGTTATTGCAGACACATTCGTCAGCACCTGCTTCTCATCGAGCTCTAAGGAGATCACTGCACAAACAAATCCACAACCCGCTGTCACCTCAACACCCAAACCTTCTATTATCAATGTAGATGAGGTGCTAAATCGGGCATTTGGGGCGGAAGATGACCTGGAGATGGCAGACGACCTGGAAGAGGTGTCATTAGTTAAGAGACCCTCCAAGGGGAAAAGATCAATCAGGACACCTGCTAAGAGCCCGAGCTCTCCTGCTCCAAAACGTCGTCGCCTCTGAAAAATTCACGGCGCTGCTTCTTCCAGCTCTCCATATCTGGGGAAAGGACTGGCACAATGTGGCAATGCAGAGGAGATAAAGATTTTTCTCGGCGAGCGCATAACCGACCAGGTAACTTACTACCTCAACAATCCCCCTCTTACCGACCTAATTTCTGCAAACACTTATATTATTTTATGATACAGCTGGGTCCATTACTCTCCATACTGTCCGACGAACTAATGGCTCAATCCACTGAGAGCGACCTCCAGAAAAGTATGCGACGAGCTGAGAATCCAGGCAGACCAGCAGACAAAACAACTGTCACTAACACAGGGTGACCTGGATAAAGCTCATCAAGAGTTAACAGCCCGCGAAGAGGAGATAAATCTCTTAAAGATCCAAGTAGAGAGCATGAAAGATGAAGCGACCAGAGCAGCTAACGAAGCCAGAGAACAAATCCAAAAGCTAGAGGAGCAAGTATGAGAGGTAGGCCGTGTCGCACACCAGCAGGGCATTGCGAAGGCCGACGGACCTTCTTGGTGACTGAGGTGGTCAAGAAGTTCATGGATGCCTATCGGGAGGAACTTGTGAAGGCCTTCAGAAAATCAACTCTGTTCTTTGGCGAGATGGCTGTAGGCACCAGGGAATGGGTTCACAAAGCGGCAGGTATAATTAAGGACCAGCTCGCAGCTATGAATGTCACATACAACCCTAACGTGCCAGCGATCATCAACATGCTTCCCACGTTCAGCTCCTGGAAGGGTAACCTGAAGCAGCCAAAAGATGCGAAGTGGTGGTTGTCCTTTCAGGGCCGAGCCGTGCTATCCACCAAATTGGTCGCTGAGTTAGATGCACCTTTAGACTATTTTGTTCCTACAACCGGGCCGAGCACGACCTAATATTCCTTTGTAATTCACAAACCTATGACTTGTTCGCACAATTTAGGAACAATGCCGATAATTTTATGAATACTTTCCTCATTATGCTTACTATATGTACAAACCTGCAGCTCAAACCATCATAAGTGAAACCATAAAATAATATAGGTCGCATTGAACACACGAATAAAACATTCATAACATCAAAACGAATTCGCACTTATTGGCCAAATATGTTAGCCCGCCTATTTAAACGCAAAAATATAACCATCCATAACACAAACACAACAATCCAAGAAGAATATGTAAGTCAAACATATATTTCCCGGAAGCGACCTCAAATATGTAAAGCAAACATACTTAAAGTCACTTCATCCAACCATTTTTAAAAACCATAAAAATATATAAAACATTCGCCAAGCTTTGTTAAGTATTTCAAAAAGCTATCCGCCCCAAAGGTAAAGCACAAAACAGCCTGCCCCGAAGGGTTAAAAGTAAAACAGCCCACCCCGAAGGGTTAATGAAATATTTGCCCCGAAGGGTTAATGAAACAACATCCGCCCCGAAGGGTTAAAAGTGAAACAGCCCGCCCCGAAGGGTTAATGAAACAACATCCGCCCCGAAGGGTTAAAAGTGAAACAGCCCGCACCGAAGAGTTAAAAGTGAAACAGCCCGTCATCTAGGCATAATACCTCTTTAGATGACAAACATTCAAGCTCCTAGGTAGAGCTTTCCCCTTGGCATTCTCAAGTATGTATGCTCCTCCACGCAGCACTTTGACACTTTGAAAGGTCCTACCAAATTTGGATCAAGCTTCCTAGTTTTACGCAATGCATCAGCCTGCCTCCATACTAAATCACCAACCTGAAAGCAGTGATGTTTAACTGGTTTATTAAAAGTATCATGTATCCTTTGTTTGTAATGTTTCACCCGGGTCGCAGCCTTCTCTCGTATCTCATCAATCATTTCAATTGATCCTCTTGCTAGCCTTTATTCACTAGTGGAAAAAAGTCGATTAGAGGCGGTGCATAAGTGACGGTTCAACAAGAAATCGCTGCAAAAGGTGCAAAGGTAGCGCTTGTTAGCAAAGAACCGTCACTTATGGAAAAAAAATCAAGTTCGGGTGGCGGTTATTGAATTCCAACCGCCACCAATAATACTATAAGCCGCGGTTGCTTTTGAAATCGACACTTAAAAAAAACAATCGGGCAGCGGTCCAAGGGGAAGCATCACCAATAACACAACGGGTGGCGGTTCTTGAAGTAACCGCCACTTATAGAGCACCTCAAATTCTGGCTTCGGGCTGCGCTTATTGGGAGAAGCGTCACCAATAAGTTCGGACTCTTTTGGCTGCGCTTCCAAAATAGAACCGTCGCTTATAACTACATATTAGACGCGCTTCAGATTACAACCGTCACTTATAATCAAAGAATATCAAATACTACAGCCCCAAAATTTGACCTTCAAAAATCAGCCGAAAAATTTCCAAACTTTCGTTTCACTTCTCCATTGAAATTAATTGGCCCTTGAAATCGAAGTTGAAGTTGACACCTACAATTACTGAACGTGAAGCTGATGATGGCGAGGACTTTCGTCGATTGTGCGAGTTTACTGAACCACTCGAAGTGTTAACATGTTTGCACTTTGCGGCTATGAAGGGAAATATTCGGATTTGCAGGTTTTTGATCGAGAACGTGAAGCTCGATGTTGATTTCAAATGCCATAGGGGTATTTATTTCTTCTTCTTCCTCGTTTATTTCGTTTAATGTTAATTTTAATTAATTTTGGTTTTTTTATCTTTTTTTTTAATTGCTGCTTAGGGTATACTCCTCTGCTATTTGCTGCTAGTGCTGGCCATTTTAAGGTGGCAAAATATCTCATAATCCGAGGCGCTAGTGTAAAAATGAGCGATTCTAATGGATACACTTGCTTTCATATGGCCACTAATTTAGGTTGTTCGTCTTGTGCTATTTTTTCAATTTTATTTTTATTTTTAGAATTATGCAATTAGTGGTGATTCTGTTTGTAGGAGACAGAGAGATTATGCAATTGTTGTTGTTAAAAGGCGCTGATATAGAGGCACACTCTGTGAACGGGACCCCTCTGCAATGTGCGGCGGCGTGTGGAACTAGAAATATCGAGTCTATCAGGTTTCTGTTACGCCGTCGTGCTAATGTAAGCAAATGTGTATGTGTAAATTGTGTGTGTGTGTGTGTGTGTGTGTGTGTTTGGGCGTAAAACGATTAAGGTTCACTGAAACGGTTGTTTTGCAGCCAAATGCAGTTTCTCCACTATCTGTTCCCCCTCTGGTTTTAGCGATTAAGGACGGGTCATCTGAATTCTTGGAGCTGCTGTTAGAGGTATGTGAATTCATCTTAATTATTTTTTTGTTTTTGAAAACTAATTGTTTGTTCTAATAATCCGAGTTCATGGATGTTTACTCTAAACACAATCAGAATATAAATTAGTTATTCATGAACACGAATCACGGGTTGTACTTTGTTGAAGATTATTTATTGAATGAAGTTTCACTTTCATCCCTCCTGCACTTTATTGCTGGTATTTTCTAGTATGGAAATTTTTAAAATCACAACAACGCTCATAGAAAGCGCTTATTTATTTGAATACAAGGCATAATAGCCTAGAAAACTGACACTAAAGATGGCTAAACAATGACATCACCAGCAAGCCCTTATCCAGGAGCTAGAAAGCAATCTAATAAACAAAAGGATCATTGAAAATTCATGTACCAGCAAGCCCTTATCCAGGAGCTAGAAAGCAATCTAATACAAGGCATTCAACGGTTTCTTTTCCTCTTCGCGGTGTTATCTTCTTCAATCACTTTGACTTGCCTCTGCTTGGGACTCGGAAGCAATTTTTTGTTCAGAAAATTCATGTACCATATAGCCGAGGTTTTCGGGTACCGGACTAAACCATTGATGTAGCCACATAATCTATACCAAATCGAACTGTGTATCCTTCGGCCCACTCATAGTTGTCAAACAACGACCACAAGAATTAACCCTTAAGTTTCACACCGTCATATAGCTTGTTTCATGTAGGCAAAATGGTCTTGATAGTATCTAACTCTGTGATCATCCTTGCGAGCTTGGGCAATCGATAGGCCCCTGTCGTTTTACTCGCTTATACCATTCTCCGTAATATTAATAACAGGGTCATTATATGTCTTTTTCGTGTGAGCCAAAAGCTTGTATATTCCATAAGGAACAACAAACAACCAGGTGGAGCCAGACGGATCGCCAATTAGCTCTCCGTTTCGTTCAGTAAAGAACGAATTATGGATAGTTTTTCCAAGCCCTTAAATATGTCGGTTTCTTGGAGTTTCCTGGTGCTGATGCTGGCAAGGTGTGCCAAAATGATACCTGTAATGGTGAGTGTTTAAATTCTCCTATTTCTACTTATTAAGGAAACACTAGTTAATGAGAAACAAGTGCGATCTTTTTTGTTAATGAGGACGGGGTGAGTTATTTTTCAAGCTCACGGCATAGAAAAAGCTTCTTGTTTAAATTTCAACTTTTGTTTTTTGTTGAATTTATTTTTTTGTCCTTAGAAAGGTGTATCTGGTCGAGGAAAAAGTGAAAAACAAGAAAGTTGGTGAAACACTGCATGCAATATCAAAAAGGATACATAACAAGGTAATTTTTTAAGAATTTCTTTAAGGTTTGGCCTCTTTTTTATTTTCTTTATAAAATCAGAAATAAAATTAATAATGCTTTCTTGAGGTTCACATTTTTTTTTTATCTATTGAGGACTGAATTTGTAAGTAGAGTAAATATAGAGATGATAGTTGATGTTTTTTTTTTAATTAAACTAATTACTTCAAGAGTATTTTTTTTAATTAGTCCTAAGGTGAAAAAAATAATTAATGTAATTACGTTGTAATGTCTGAGTGATATTTTAACATTTTTCTCGTTATTGTTTGCTCTCTACTATGAAGGTGCATTATGTTATAACCAAGCAGTTTACGGGATTCAGCTTCTTGGTCTGTAGTGTAAGTTGGTGGTGTGCCAGGTGGAGTTGTACTATATTTGGCCCAATTAGTGGTGTAATAATTCATTCCAATAAAATCGTATGATCCTTTTACCAGTTTTGCTTGTTCAGGTGTAAATTTAGGCAGCCGAGCTCCGACGCGCTCTCTCATTGTTGCCGGATAATCGCTTATATTTATAGGCGCCTTAAACCATCCCCACATAAAATCGACAGCTCTTGAGGCAGCAGCAATGTCTTCGGGACTATCTGAGTAAGGTTCGTACCATGTCGTCATGTTCGTGATTCCTATTTTGCCTCCTTGAACCGCCTGAAAGCTTTCCCTGTATACATCAACCGCGGCAGCATGAGCAAGATGCAAATGGTGCGCGACGATATAGGGTTCGGTTCCGGCATCGTCGCCATGACAAGTTGGGTCCACGCCCCGAACACATCTATGCATTAGGGCATTAGTCTCGAGAGGATGGGTCGAGGTCGAACCGTGACCCGGCGGGAAAGTTCCGGTGATGTCTTTTTAGTATGGAAATTGTTATTATTATTATTATTATTATTATTATTATTATTATTATTATTATTTTATTTTTTGAGAAAAATAGTTATTATTATGTCTTGTTCAATTAAGTTTGTTATGCTTATACCACATTGGGTACTGGGATTATAATGCATGTTATAAATTCCTATTATTAGAGCTTATAGATTTTATCTTAAAAAATATTCAGGTGTTTGGGTGAAATAAGACGATAAAGCTTTTAGAAGATGTTGATGACACTAATGGCAATTTTGTAGATTAAATGGTCTAAATCAAAGGAGTTGTTAAAATGAAATCTAATTGAAAGACATTTTGGCCCATGATCTTGTTTTCTGCTCTACACGAACAGCACCATGTTATGTTCATCTGGCGCATTTATTATTATAATGAGTTGGTTTCTATTTTCCAATCTTTTTGCTTTTTTACATGTTTGATCCATGTATAGCTGTTAAGACTACAACCTTAGAAGTGCTTATTTGTGGTCGTGATAAACCTATTTTAGGACATATATGTCTTTTTGCAATCAGGCTGGAGCCAATCCAAACAAGACTTGGCACGGTTTAAGCCCTCTCGCAGTTGCTGCAGCCAAAGGAGATAACACTGAGTTCTTAAGTCTTTGCTTGTAGCTGGGGAAGAACCAAACAATACCACCATAGTTAGTTTCTGAATATTTGAGCTTAATTTTTATTTTATTTTTTGTTAAATCCTAATGTTAGTTATCTCACGATAACGACAATTTTCAGGCAAAAATGAAACCCATAATAGTGTATGCTGCCGAGGTGGGTAACCTTGAAGGGATCAGCGTTTTGTTTCCAGTGACTCAAAGAATTTCGAGTTATCACAATTGGAGCATTAATGGAATTAAAGATTATTTTCACTCTGCAGAAGCCAAGATACAGGTAATCGTGGTTCATGGAATGATATTCTTTTTATCTCATCATTAGTTTGGTTCTAGTTTTCAATTGCATAGATCGAACACAATTTTCTGAATTTGGTGTCCTCAAAATTATTAGTAGTAATTGATCTTCATGTCCTTAATATCTGATTTTGCCTAATGACTTTTTATTCGTTGTTCTCATTCTAAGTATTTATTATTTTGAGCATATGAAGTTGGGAAAGTGTGGGCATTCTGTTTTTTTTTTTTTCAATCAAACTGCCACATTACTGCAGAGAAAGCAGCGTCAAGATGACTACTTTGAGTTTCTTGATGAGAAAGGTAAAAATGCAGTGAAGCAAGTGGATTACTCATTTGCTGCAGAGTGTTTCACTGAGATAGTTTAATGCATGTCCTTAGTTTTTTTGTGAGAATGGTTTTTCATAATTACTTGAACTTTGAAGGATTTGCAAACTCAAAAGAAAAGGAAAAAGAAAAAAAAGTGATTCTCAGCTTCTCGTTCACTTCTTTGTGATTTTACAGATCTCATTTGTGCCTGACATTTTGGTTGCAGGCATTATATTTTCAACCGGATAATAAAAGATTGCTATTGAATCGCACTACTTGTTGGGCAAATTTGGATAAACCTAGTTTCTATCTACATGATGCTTTTGCTTGTATGAAGCTGAAACCTTTGTGTCCCAAGGCTCACTTGAGAGTAGGTTTAGCATGGACGCTCCTTAAAGTATGCAATATTTCTCAGCTCATATTATTTAAAACTAAAACCGAGTTTAAGATGTTGTTGTTGTTGTTGTTGTTGTTATTGTTGTTGTTATTATATATTTATGTTGATGGGTGTTGTTTTATTTGTGAAGAGTTATGCCAAAGCGTTAGCATCATTTGAATTTGCTTCTAGTTTGGATCCTGGATAATTTATGACATTTGTTGTTTGTTTGGATAATTTGTGTTTGTTTGGTTTGCTATGAAAAAAATGATTTGCAGGAATTATAATAAATTTTTGGAATTGCAGATTTTGTGAAATTTTGGTGCAGGCAGGGAAAAAAAAACAAAAAAGTGGCGGTTCTAACAAGAACCGCTGCCAAAGCTTTGGACTTTATTGAAACTAGGAAGCCCCGCCCGGTCCTCCTATTATCGGTGACGCTTCGTTGGAAGGAAGCGTCACCCGACTTTGGTTATAAGCGGCGGTTCTGAATAAGAACCGCCACCCGGTCTCGGTTTAAGCGGCGGTTCTAAGATACAAACCGCCACTGCGTTCTGTTTTTTTGGCATCGGTTTCAACCGATTTTCAATATTTTTGGTGGCGCTTCGAACTAAGAACCGCCACCCGGCACCTCTTTTAAGCAGCGGTTTGAACCGTCGCCCGGTTTTTTTTACTTTAAGCGTCGGTCGTATTAGAGGCGGTTCAAAACCGCCTCTAAAGGCTGTTTTGAACCGCCTCTAATCGACTTTTTTCCACTAGTGATTATCTTCCACATTAAACGTCGATAAGCATTCCGATCCCCCTACTATCTCAGCTGGACGGTGACTCTCCTGTAGAAGTTTGGGGAGTCGTTCAATTAGCCCACAAGACCGACACGAGCTCTTCGACCCAAAGCCCACCTGCTTTTTCCAACCGTGGCTTAATACCCTGCACAATAATACGGTTAGTAACCTCAACTTGCCCATTAGTTTGGGGGTGCGCCACAGAACCAAATCATTGCTTCATCCCCATCTCTTTGCACCGATCCTGGATTCTCTGCCCGTTGAATTGGGTTCCATTGTCCGACAACATCACTCTTGGGACATCATACCTGTAAAAAAATGTTATTAAAAATAAAGTCCATCATGTCCTGCTTGCTTATGCCCGTAACTGCTTCGGCCTCCACCCACTTTGTAAAATAATCAACTGCCACCACCAGGTTTTGTTTATTGCCTGGTGTTTTTTAAAAGGTCCCACAATATCGATTCCCCATTGTGCAAAAGGACAAGTCAAGATCATAACCATCATATCTTCAGTCGGTATATGTGTGACCGGAGCGTGCATCTGACACTTCTTACATGTTCGAACTAGGTCGTCATCCATACCTTTCATTCCCGGCCAAAAGAAACTAGCCCGCAATGTTACACCGACTAGCGCCGTGCTCTTCGCATGATCACCAAAATAACCCTCATGTATCTCCTTTAACACTTCCAATCCCTGATCTACGGCCAAACATTTCAAAAAAGGTCTAAAACGCGACCTCTTATATATTTCCTCATTTATAACATAAAAACGAGCCACTATCTTAGCTTCCTTTGTTGACAACCGCACATCACCTTCTTTTGCCTTAACGAGAACATCCCAGATAGGCGCACGCCAATCATCTTTTACTTTGAGCTCCATTACTTCCTTGATTTTATCCACACTTCTATGGCATAACTCCATCAGCGTAATTTTCCGCGTGTCACAAGTCCCCAATGCACCCGCAATCCGAGCGAGTTGATCAGCCTGAGTATTTTCATCTAGCGGTAAATGCTCTAGTTTAAACTCCTCAAAGCGTGCAACCTCTTCTCGTAACTTTTTAAAAACACCGCCATGCGTTCTTCTTTTGCTTCAAAAGACCCGTCAAACTGATGAGATATCAATTGAGAATCCGTGTATGCCCATACCTTTCTTGCTCCCAGATCACTCGCCATTTTCATACCTTGAAACACAGCTTCATATTCAGCTTCATTGTTAGATGCCTTGTAACCCAACTTTATCGCGAATCACAAATTCTCTCCCTCCGGGCTAGTTAACACAATCCCCAGCCCTGCCCCTGACACCATAGTTGACGCATCAGTATGCAATACCCAAGCCTTTGTCTCGTCACCTGGATCAGATGGACGCACCATCTCCTGCAAAAAATCTGCCAGCACTTGTGCTTTGACGGATGTCCTAGGTTCATTTACTACATCATATTCACTCAGCTCCACCTCCCATTTCACCAGCCTTCCAGACACGTTTGGGTTACTCAGGACCTGCTTGAGAGCTAAGTTAGTACGTACCTTCACCCTGTGGCTCAAAAAGTATGGCCATAATTTCCTTGTTGTACAAATAAGCATAAAACCTCCTTTATCCAGCTCGGAATAGTTCAACTCAGCTCCTCGCAGCATTCTACTAATATAATAGATAGGTTTCTGGGTACCCGAATCCTCTCTGATGAGTACCAATGACAAACGAGAAATTACACGCTAATTGACGGTTTAATTCTGGTGATTTTATGTGCTTAATATTATCATATATGCTTATTCCTCGTATAATTGTTATTATGAGCAATCAAGCACCAATCGTATATTTCTTCTCTATTTTGCAGTAATTGGTGCTATATTTATCGAAGGATGTCTCACAAAGAAGTAGAGAAACAAGGATTGATGAATCGAGGAGAGAAAAATCAAGAATCAGGATGATGCGTCGATGACGCATCGATGCCGAGGATGGACCGTGTCAGTCGACGCGATGTGCGGTGTGACGCCGAAGGCTGGCTCACGTCAGTCGACGCCATGTCGACGCTATGTCGACGCTCATGTTCTGAAGCGTCGATTGGAAGGG
>BMAC01000827.1:50030-83321 GCA_014905375.1 Phtheirospermum japonicum | reverse complement strand
ACTAATCCATCACCTACCTTCATTCCATGGACTCACTGGTGAGGATCCGCACAAACACTTGAAAGAGTTCCATGTCATATGCACAAGCATGAAACCCACTGGAGTCACGGACGAGCAAATCAAGTCAAGGGCACTCCCCTTTTCATTAAAAGACTTAGCCAAGGACTGGCTTTACTACTTACCTTCGGGATCCATCACTACGTGGGGGGATATGGAGAAAATATTCTTGCAGAAGTACTTTCCCGCATCACGAGTGGCAAATCTTCGAAAGGACATTTGTGCGGCTAAGCAGACGTAAGGAGAAACATTGCACGAATACTGGGAACGATTCAAGAGGCTAGTTGCAAGTTTCCCTCAACACCAAATGGGCGAGCAACTTTTAATTCAGTATTTCTATGAGGGATTATGCCTTACTGATCGAAACATGATTGATGCCGCTAGTGGAGGCACCTTGATGGACAAGACACCGACAGTAGCAAAAGAACTAATATCGAACATGGCAGCCAACTCTCAGCAATTCGGCAGTCGTGATTCTTCATTGAAATCGGTAAACGAGATGGGTATTGATTTACTACAAACCCAATTAAGTGAGTTGAAAGCCATGATGAGTGCGGGAGGAGCTCCAAAGGTTTGACCATGCGGTTTTTGCGAAACATTGGAGCACGTTACTGACGAATGCCCACATTTTTATTCATCACGCGAGGCACACGTGAACGCCTTGGGAACCGGAAATGGGCAAGGGAGGAAGTACGAATCGTACCCCCACACCTTCAATCCAAGATGGGGARACCACCCTGGTTTTAGATGGAGGGATCAGCAGGGAAATATACAGCAAGGGAATATACCTGGAAATCAAGATCAAGGGCCCTCCCAAGCTCAACAAAAGTGACAAAATTTCCCGAATCAATACAACAACCAACAGCGGAAAGAGAATGCATCCCCACATTTGGATGAAATGGTGATATCATTAGAGACGAGCATAAAAGGCCTAGAGACCCAAATGAGTCAGATGGAGGAACACATAATCAAACTAGAAGCAAGAGGCAGTGGCCGATTACCTCCTCAAACCGAGGTGAATCCAAAAAATATGAGCGCTGTTACGAAACGAAGTGGCAAGAAAGTGGAAGGGCCGGCCAATCCAATGCTAGAGCCGAAAAATGAAGACAAACTGGAGGAAGAAAACTCGGAGCCAAAACATTCTGAAAAGGGTAATCCTAAACTTTCTAATAATTTTAATAACCCCGTTGTTTCTCCTCCTAGGACCGAGCCACTTCCATTTCCATCAAGAATTAAGCGCCAAGCTAAAGAAGACACGGAGAGGCAAATACGAGACGTTTTCAAAAAGGTGGAGATCACTATTCCACTTGCCGACGTGATCAAGCAAATTCCTCGTTACGCCAAGTTCCTCAAGGACTTATGTACTAACAAGAGAAGGTTAAAGGGGGATGAAAAGGTCCTAATGGTAGCGAACGTGTCGGCCGTATTCCAAAAGAGCTTGCCACAAAAGCAGAATGACCCGGGCATGTTTTTCATTCCATGCACAATTGGAAACATGCGAGTCGAGCGAGCCATGCTTGATTTAGGGGCATCAATAAATGTTATGACACGCACCATTTTCGATTGTTTGAAGGTTGGACCATTAAAGAAAACAGGGGTAGTAATCCAACTTGCCGACCGAAGCACTGCCTACCCTGATGGTGTTGTTGAAGATGTCCTCGTAAAGGTGGATGAGTTGATTTTCCCAGCCAACTTCTATGTGTTGAGCATGAATGAGTCTGCATCAAAATAGTCACCTATCTTACTGGGGCGACCATATTTGAACACTGCTCAAACAAAAATTGACATTACTCGAGGCACTCTGACAATGGAATTTGACGGTCATATTTGTCAATTTAATATTTTTGATGCTATGAGATTTCCTGACTGTGATAACTCTGTTTTTGCACTTGATTTTTTTGACTCTCTAGCGCAGGAATTTCTTGAAATGCATAAACAAGATGAGATCGAGACGACGATCACACGAAGTTTGGGGGAGGACTCATTGCTTTTGGGTTACCCTCCAACTGAGCTAACTGGGGAGGACGACGCACGAGAGATAATTTCGGCCTTGTGCGCACTTAACGCAAAACCTAGAGAAGAGGATGTGAATTTCATCAAACTTCCCTACTCGCATGAGAAAGCCGTTCCATCCATAGTCTAGGCACCGGAACTTGAACTAAAAGCCCTACCGGAGCATTTGAAGTATATTTTCTTGGGAGATAACGAAACACTACCTGTGATCATTTCATCTTGCTTAGACAACTTCCAAGAGGAGTCACTGCGACAAGTACTCAAGGATAAGAAGCAAGCAATCGGGTGGACCATAGCGGACTTGCGAGGGATAAGTCCTTCCATTTGTATGCACCGAATCTTGCTGCACCATCTAGGGAACCCCAAAGACGACTGAATCCACCAATGATGGAAGTGGTAAAGAAGGAGATTCTAAAACTGCTTGATGTTGGGGTGATTTACCCCATTTCTGACACTCGGTGGGTGAGTCCGACTCAAGTCGTTCCAAAGAAGTCGGGTGTCACGGTGGTCGAGAATCAAGAAGGCGAACTAGTTCCGACAAGGATTCAAACGGGATAGCGAGTTTGTATTGATTATCGTAAGCTTAACGCCATGACTCGCAAAGACCATTTTCCTCTTCCATTTCTTGATCAAATGATTGAGAGGCTGGCGGGCCATTCATACTACTGCTTTTTGAATGGCTACTCGGGATATTTCCAAATTCCTATAGCACCCGAGGATCAAGAGAAGACTACCTTCACGTGCCCCTTCAGCACATTTGCCTATCGCCGCATGCCATTTGGACTTTGCAATGCATCGGCCACATTCCAACGATGTATGGTAAGTATCTTTTCGGAATACGTTGGCGAGATTATAGAGGTCTTTATGGATGATTTTAGCGTTTATGGCAATTCTTTTGAGGTATGTCTTGAAAACTTATCTTTAATTTGGAAACGTTCTGTCGACACTAATCTTGTACTAAATTGGGAAAAGTGTCATTTTATGGTAGAACAAGGTATAGTTTTAGGACACATTGTTTCGTTAAAAGGAATAGAAGTCGATAAATCTAAGATTGATACCATAGCTGCGTTGCCTTACCCCGCCAATGTGCGGGAAGTTCGTTCTTTTCTTGGCCATGCAGGATTTTATAGAAGATTTATCAAGGACTTTTCGAAGATCGCATCGCAACTTTGTAGGCTCTTGCAAAAAGATGAGGAGTTTGAGATCAATGAAAAATGCAAGAAGGCCTTTGACACACTGAAGGAGCGGCTGACCACTTCTCCAGTTATCCAAGCTCCAAAATGGGATCTACCCTTCGAGATAATGTGCGATGCAAGTGACTATGCTGTGGGAGCCGTTCTAGGGCAGAGGGTGGACAAGGCAACCCATGTGATCTATTATGCATCAAGGACCTTGAACCCGGCCCAAGAAAATTATACTACCACGGAGAAGGAGCTTCTAGCTGTTGTTTTTACCCTTGAGAAGTTCCGTTCATACATCATTGGATCAAAGGTGGTGGTTTTTAGTGATCACGCGGCCCTACGACATCTACTTACAAAGAAGGAGACGAATCCACGACTCATACGGTGGATTTTACTACTCCAAGAATTTGATTTGGAGATCAAGGACAAAAAGGTAGCCGAGAATACCGTAGCCGACCACCTTAGTAGATTAGTGCATTAGGGGGACGAGCTACAACTTGATGAAAGATTATCGGATGAGCAACTACTTGCGGTTGAACACGTGGATCCATGGTACGCTGACTTAGTAAATTTTCTAGTTGCTCGTGTGTTTCCAACAGGGCTGACGAAAGCAAGGAGGGACAAGCTGAAGAGTGATGCAAAGTATTATGTGTGGGACAATCCATACCTTTGGAGGCATTGTTCTGATCAAGTCATTCGAATATGCATCCCCGAATCGGAGTTCCACGCTATTCTTTCATTTTGCCATTCTCATGCATGTGGAGGACATTTTGGATCGAAGAGAACTGCGCATAAGGTACTTGATAGTTATTTTTATTGGCCATCCCTATTTCGAGATGCGTATGAATTTTTTAAGGCATGTGATAATTGTCAACGCACGGGGAACCTTTCACGGAGAAGTCAAATGCCCCAAGTGCCCATAATGGTTTGTGAAATTTTTGATGTCTGGGGCATCGACTTTATGGGCCCCTTCCTGAATTCATTCAAAAATATTTATATTTTGCTGGTGGTGGATTATGTATCCAAGTGGGTGGAAGCGAAAGCCACCTCAACTAATGACTCGAAGGTTGTTGCACGTTTCATTAAATCTCGGATCTTCTCAAGGTTCAGGATCCCTCGAGCTATGATAAGCGATCGTGGCACCCACTTTTGCAACAAAACGGTGGAGGCATTGCTCCAAAAGTATGGTGTTGCTCATAGGCTTTCTACGGCTTATCATCCTCAAACAAATGGACAAGCCGAAACTTCGAACCGAGAAATCAAGTCCATCTTGGAAAAGACCGTCAAAGCAAACCGTAAGGATTGGAGCATCAAGCTGAAGGATGCACTGTGGGCGTATCGCACGGAATTTAAGACACCAATTGGGATGTCGCCGTATCGCCTCATTTTTGGGAAGCCATGTCACTTGCCGGTGGAGCTCCAACACAAGTCGTTTTGGGCCGTGCAGTAGTGCAACTTTGATTTTGATGGAGCTGGGGCGCTAAGGAAGTTGAAACTGTGAGAATTAGAGGAAATTCGGAACGAAGCGTTTGAAAATTCGCTAATCTATAAAGAGAAGACGAAAGCATTTCATGACTTGAAGATTTCAAGGAAGAAATTCGTAGTGGGCGAAAAAGTGCTACTTTTTTCATTCTCACCTTAAGCTATTTCCCGGTAAGTTGCATTCAAGATGGGTTGGACCGTTTGTTGTCACCCATGTATTCCCGCATGGTGCGGTGGAGATCTTTAGCCCGAAAATGAACAAGACATTTAAGGTGAATGGACACCAACTCAAACCCTATTATGAAGGGTTTCGCTCCGTTGATGAGGAACAGATGGAGTTGGAAGCACCACATGTGACTTGATCAAGGGAATAAGTCGAGCCAACAACTTTAAACAAAAGCGCTTGTTGGGAGGCAACCCAATGTTTACTTGTTTTATTTTCTATTTTCTTTTTATTTTTCTTCCAGTTTTTGAGGCGATGACTTGTTTTGGATGTGTGGGCCACTTTTCAAAGGACCGAGCATCATGATCAATAGGACCAAGACCCTCGACATTTCCCCGGGTGATTTCTTTTCCTACTCTTTCCTCATGATATTATGATGTGCTTGTTCTTGTTTTGCATTCGCTTGAGTTATTGTGGTTATATTAAGGAGTTTTGTACTAAAAATTTGATAAATTTTGACAATTTTTTTGATAAACACCGGGGGATTAAAAGAAAATGATTAAGAGTACTTGCTTGAATTGCCTTGATGAACTACGTTTCGGTTAAAGTCTTTAGTCGTCATTTGATTTAGAGGTCAAAGTTCCGCATGTTAGTGCTTTTTGTGATTCATATGTGGGGCGTCAATTCTATATTATTGCGTTATTGATATGTACTTGTGGTTGTTGTACTTAATATGAGTTTGTGTGGGGCCTTGAAGTTGGCAGTTGCATGATGATATCTCGTTAGTAGAAACAGAAGTCAAATAAAGTCCGGTTGGGGTATACCGGCATGGTGAAAGTAGAAAATTGAAAAATCAAAAAGAATTGATGTGCCGAAACAGCTGCCTATCTGTATTTATCAAGTGCATTCGCTTACAAGTTCCAAAGAGCGAAGTCCAACGAAGATGCTAGTAGCTCAACATTCATGCACGTGCTCAAAAGGCGCATCACACTATCAAATTCTCAAAACATGGCGGAGGTGAACTCAACAAATCAAACACCCAATCAAGACAATCCTCCTATCCAGCGCCTTATCATCATTATGAAGTCAAGGACGGTAGTGCGGAGCTGCGGGCTTCAATTGAAAAAATAAATAAATAAATAAATTGGAGAGGACGAGATATTTGATCAATTCCAACGATGGATAGAGCCAAACCATTGAGTAGCGAGTAGGCACCATAGTGCATTGACGTGACGTGTATAAAAAGGGGTTGCCAAGCTACTGGGATCACCTAGGCCAATACATGAAACGTCTAAGATTTCTAAAAATATAGTGGTGTCTAGAGTCCGAATAAATACACTTGGATAATTTAAGTGAGTTACTTATATTATGTTTGTCCTATGCTTTAATTCTTCATATTGCTTGTGGACAAGCAAGGTTTATGTCTGGGGGATTTGACATATATGCTTAATATTATCATATATGCTTATTTCTCGTATAATTGTTATTATGAGCAATCAAGCACCAATCGTATATTTCTTCTCTATTTTACAGTATTTGGTGCTATATTTATCGAAGGATGTCTCACAAGGAAGTAGAGAAATGAGGATTGACGAATCGAGGAGAGAAAAATCAAGAATCAGGATGATGCGTCGATGACGCGTCGATGCCGAGGATGGACCGCGTCAGTCGACGCGATGTGTGGTGTGACGCCGAAGGCTGGCTTGCGTCAGTCGACGCCATGTCGACGCTATGTCGACGCTCATGTTCTGAAGCGTCGATTGGAAGGGCGTCAGTCGACGCCCATGCAGGACGACGCAGGCAGGTGATTCGCGTCGACGCCGAGGGCTGGTTCGCGTCAGTCGACGCTCCGTCGACGCCGACTCGGCAGAATTATTTTAGGAAGAATCTTGGGCGGCAAGAAAAAGGAATTCTATATAAAACCCCGACCCTATTTCGTCCCAGAGGCATAATACAACATATCCTAGGGTTCTAAGGAGGTCCAGAGAGGTTCCAACTCGTCCCAAGTCATCCACACGCAAGAGAACTTGAAGATTGACGTTCCAAGACGCAAGATTCAAGTTCAACACATCATCTCTCCTATTTCATCAAGGATTATGTTTGTTTATCTGAACCTTTTCTTTTATTTTCTTAACTCCATGAGTGAGTAAATTTATTATCTAGTTCTAGGGATGTTGAAACCCTCGTGAAACTATGTTTAATTGATTTATGCAATATTATTGTTCGTTCGTCATATGCGATTGTTTGTGTTGTTCTATTTTCAATTTATGATTTCTTAATTCTTAATTTGGCTTGATCACCTAGATTAGGGATTGGTTATCTATTGCTAGAAATAGGATTACTTCCCATGTAATTTTCGTAATTACTATTTCTCTTAAGCAACTAATGATTGTAAATCGTTAGGGACAACACAACATAGGTTGAATGAACCGAGCTTATGCGTTTGTTGCCTAGATTAATCTATTTGCCTAATTATTAATGTTGTTGTTGGGTTGAACCTAGAGATCTTATTCTAGGTTATTACATAATTAGATTCAATTAAAGAGCTTATTTTAATTGAGTACACAGTAAGGGTAAATTCCAGTAGCAGACCTTATTGCTACTTAGGGTTTTTAGTCACATGTGATGAATGGATTATGATATTGTGGTTGGTTAAATAAGTGAATCGAGGGTGGAAACTGAACTAGAACTAGGCCTTTATTATTATTGAATTCTTCGTTAGTTCTTTTCTTGCTAGTTTAATTGCTTATTTATTTTATTAGTTAAATTAATTCATAATTCCTTACCCCAATTATTTATTTAAATAAAATACGAATCATCACAATCTAACCACAATCCTCGTGGGTTCGACCCTTACTTATCGCTACTACTAGTTAGTGGAGAGAAGCTGAGGAAAATAAATATTTAATTTGACGCTTGACGACGGGCGGTCAACCAAACTTACTGCGACCTCTCCAATCGATATATACAGGATCAAGTCCTCCCTGGCATCGGCCTTGTCAACATTGGTATTTCGGCTAAGTATTCTTTCACCTTGTCAAATGAGTCCGCTGCTTCCTGGGTCCATTCGAACTTCACACCTATCCTGAGTGCCCTGAAAAAGGGGACACCTTTCTCTGCCGACCTAGAAATAAAACGGTTGAGGCCTGCAATGCGACCTGTGAGCACCTGTAAGTCTCGCAATGTTCGAGGATGTGGCATCTCCAAAACAGCCTGCACTTTCTCCGGGTTAACCTCGATAACCCTTTCTGTCACCATGTATCCCAGAAATTTCCACGATCACACACCAAACGCACACTTCTTTGGATTAAACTTCATCCCGTATTGCCTAAGCATAAGAAAAGTTTTTCTCAAGTCCTACACATGGGATTTTTCTTTCTTGCTCTTCACTATCATATCATCGACGTAAACCTCCATAGCGGATCCCAGAAGGTCCTTGAACATTCTATCCACCAATCTCTAATAGGTCGCCCCTGCATTTTTCAAACCAAAGGGCATGGACATAAAACAATACGTCCTCGTTGAAGTAACAAACCTCACCTTAGGCTGATTCTCCTTTGCAAGAGGTATTTGGTGATACCCTTGTGAAGCATCCATCATACTTAACAGCTCTCACCCTGAGGTTGAATCTACCAGTTGATCAATTCGTGGCAGCGGATAGTGATCCTTTGGGCATGCTTTATTCAAATCACGAAAATCTACACACATCCTCCGTTTCTGCCCTGGCTTTGGAACCATCACAACATTGTATAAGTATTCTGGAAATTGAATTTCTCGAATGTGACCTGCTTTCAACAATTTCTGCACCTCCTCTTCAATTATTTTATCCAGCTCAGGCCTAAAATGTCTCCTTTTTTGTTTAACTGACCTCGCCTTCGGATCTGGATTCAAATGATAATACGCGACCTCCGGAGGTACTCTTGTCAATTCTGCATACCCAAAAGCAAAAATGTCGCTAAATTCCCTCAATAGTTCTATTAGCTCCACTCTCAGTGTATCTGGAATCAGCGTTCCAACTTTTGTAGTGTACTCCGGGCGACCTTCTTCTAACGAAACTTCCATCAACTCCTTGTGTGGCCGCACAGAATAATCTTGCTCTTTCACCTTTTTTGCACTAAGTATGCCCTCTAGTACCTCTTCGTCTCTCTCTCGATTCTTCTCGCTTAACCCCTTTCTGACCGTCATCTGATAACACGACCTTGCGACCTGCTGTTCAGAAATAACTTCTCCCACTTTATCCCCCACGGATATTTGATACTCATGTGGTACGTTGAGGTTACTGCCTGGAAAGCATTGAGGGCAAGTCGGCCCAATATCGTGTTACACGCCGACCTCCCTCGTATTATCAAAAACTTCAAGTTCCTCTTTTCTTGTAACTCATCTTTCCCTATTCTTCCTCCGTAATCACCTGCACCCTGTTAAACGCGTATATGGGCATATTCACAAGCCGCACTCTTGTCTCCAGCTTCATTTGTTCAACGCAATCCATATATATTATGTTGACTGAGCTCCCTTTATCTACAAAAATTCTCCCGACCTCATATCCCGCTATCTCAGCTTCAATCACTAGTGCGTCGTTATGGTCTTCCTGCAGCCTACGCCGTTCATTTGGACCAAAAGAGATGATTGGTCCTGATGTCTGTGGGCGTCGACTAACACTAGAAACCTCCCACGTCCCTGGGCGAGCTGATTTGACATGCTTTTTTCGTGCGCTATTGGTATCACCATCAGTTGGTCCGCCTGAAATCATGCTTATCCTTACCTTGTTTCTTCTTGGGGCATTATGTCCCTGATTTCCTTGTTGCGGCTATCTCTCGACCTGATCCTGAGGTGGGTCTCTCGGTAGTGTGGGGGCAATGGTTGACTTGGTTCCCTTGGCTCTCTATCTCTATAAACAACTTCCTTCAAATGCCCAGCTTTTATGAGCCTCTCGATTTCTTCTTCAAGATGCCTGCACCTCTCCACGGAATGACCATAGATATTGTGAAACATACAAAAGAAATTCGATTAGGGATTAGTAGGGAGCTGCGTGCGACTTTTCGGCCATTTTATATCATTAGGTATCAGGAACTCCATGATAGTAAACACATTATCCCGCGGATAGATCAGCGGTGTAAAATTCTCGTTCCTCGTCCAATTTCGTATATCCACCTTTAGTTTTTCCCTCGCCGTAGGACCCGGAGTTAGGATCCCCGCGCACTACCCTTCTAGGCTCTCTTCTAGACATACTGCCTCCAGTCTCCGCGACCTCCCCACCAAATCGCACACGATGTTCCTCCTCAGCTTCTTCTACTTATATATATTTGTTGCATCTTTCCAGGACCTCATCGTACATTCGTGAAACTTTTTTAACCCAAGATTTGCGTAAGTCTTCCCTCCTCAATCCTTGATGTAAAGCCTGCTATTATTTCATCCGTAGTGGTGGGTACCTCTAGCGTGGCTTTGGTGAACCTGTTGACATATTACTTCAAGGTCTCATCAGGTCGCTGCACCATGGTAAAGAGTGATTGTGTAGTCTTTGCATTCTGCCTCACGCTGGAAAATTGCTTCAAAAAAGATGTTCGTAACATCTGAAAGCTGGTAATTTTTCCTTTTGCCAATTGATAGAACCAGCTTTGGACGATTCCTCTTAAAGTATACATAAAATCGCGACATGCCACAACATCCATATATCCATGTAACATCATCTCATTCTCAAAGAGTTTCAGATGTTCTATTAGATCCGTCACCCCACGATATTGGAATTCCAACGTCTTATACCCCTTGGGCATCACAGCCCGCAATATATCATCTGAAAGGGGGTTTCCTTTATCTTTATCAAGCTTTTCTCCTTCCATCCGCCTTCTTAAAGCTAAAAAGGCCTCCTGCATGTCTCTAAATGCCTTATTCCATGGCCAGACCTCATTCTCTCCATTCTCCTCGTGGTACTTGCTTCAACTCTTATGCGACTTGTCCTGGGATTCACCATCCGTGCTTGAGGTTTGCGTTCCACTTTCACTTTCACTGGTATGCTTAATATGCCGACCTTGATGTTTATAATGCTTTCGCCCTATTTTCAACTTCTTTGCTTTTTTGTACTTATACCTGTGCGATTCTGAGGACGAGGCAGGGCTGAAAGAATCTCCTTGTTTCCGCTTACCCCCACTTTTCTTTCCGCGAGAAGATTTCCGAGACAGAGAACTTCCGCTTTGTTTTGTATTTTTTATTATCGAATCTTCTCCATGTCCACCATTTGATTTGTCGGCGTTCTCCTTCGGGGTACCCAGCTCGCCTATTAAGTACTTGTTCAGTTCTTCCTGTTTTTCTGGGGGTACAAAATCCATAAGCCCCTCTAAGAACCCCTTATAAATTTGACAGGGCTTATCTTTGGGTAAATATTTTCCACTCCTTAGTCCCTATGTGAACCGTCTTTTGCGCAATAATCTCTGGCGTCTCCACTTGTGGATCTCCTTCAGGTTCCTTTATGTGTTATTGTTTTGGCGATGGGGGGTGGAGTGCCACCCTGATTCTGGATCACTGCCTCTCCATGGGAAGGTGTCAGTCCGTCTTTTGTTTGCGCCATCTTGCTCTTTTTCTTCAGTTTGCTCGATCCGGAACCAAAATTCAAGGTCTTAGGTTGAATATATCTATCTTTAATACTGCATTTTCGGATTTTCTCACGTCTTTTGCTCAAGGACTCGATATTCCTCTTTCCTATAGACGGCGCCACTTGATAAAACCAAAAAGATTGGTTACCAAGAATAGGGGGTACTAACCTAAAATCTGAGATCAGCGACCTAAATAGCTTCCAATTACGTCACAGCGACCTGGTTTGATCTCCAAAAAGCCTCCTAGCGACCTAACCGATCCTACAAAACAGCACCCTCAGCCAAGGCGGTGGACGGCCCCAGCGAAAGTCCTCCGATGCTTAAGTTTTTGAGTGCGAGAGATAATTTTGAGAGCTTCAAAAGTAGGATTCATCAACTTCGAATAAAGAGAATTGTGCACCCCTTTTATATAGACAAGAGAAGTGTTCCCCAAACTAGAGTTACCTTCTCCCACCATAATTCCATAAATACCATGACCGGCTTAGATTTTGGATTACTCCTGTATGCTAAGTTCCCATAAACAATGAATCTCTTGTTTAAATTACCAGAATAAGTGACCCCACAATACCATCCATATTAGCTCATTCAGGCCTAATATTTACAAAGCCCACTACCGAGCTACCAGATAACGCCGAGCTAATAAAATCATAAGAGGTCGCGACCCTATATGAGAACTCATCCTCATACTCTAAAAACCAACTCGCCCACCTCTCAGAAAAAATGCTCCTTCTAAGAAATGAGGTCGTTTACCACAAATACCAACATATATCACGCATGAATATTTAGTGTCGTATAAGATATAGAGTTGTAAAGTTCAATTCAACTCCATCCCCTTCATAGACTTTCACCAATATATATGGGACTAACATGTGTTTTTCCCATCTTGAATCAAAAGATTCTAAGTGAGACAAACTTGACATGAATTGAAGAAATTGTATGTAATTTTATATACAGGAAGACATATGTCTTCGAAATTATGATCAGACCTAATAGGAGCATTTACTTGTTCTTAATGTGTTTTTGGGGGTTTAACTAAAAAAAAAAATTCACTTAATCAACTCGAGGTTGCGTTTAATCATTCCAAATGAGTTTTAGCTAGCATTCTTACAATTATTCAACCATGCCCTGGTTTATTGAATTTGTTAGAATTTAAGAGTTTAAGGTTGAATAAGTTGGTAAGATCACATGGGAAATTAGAGAGATTCAACATCAAAACACATAAATCTCCATCCAGGTTTTTCTCTAAATTCTTCTCTTCTTCTTTGATTTAGGTAATCAATTATTATTATAATTATCATTATTATTGTTATTATTATTAATTATTATTATATTAGATACACTTATCCAGATTTCATATAGTAGTTTCGCACTCGTGACAATCAATCTATGTATATATTGCTATATGTAAAACTTTGAAACTTATAGATATCTACCGAAATACGAAGGAAATTTCACGATTTGTCAAGTCTTGTATCGAACCACGTTAGAGTTTTGGTAGGTAAGCTTTGAAAGTATAAATTTTATAGAGATAATTAGATTTAACGACATTATATTTGATCATAATTATCATATATATCATTATATATATGGCAATTCATTTATTGAAATTATTATTTTGATTGTTTGTGATTATTCATAAAAATGTTTCCGTAGAGTTAATGTTGTAATTGGTATGGTGAGACGTCAGTGATAGAACATTACTCTTAAAATAAGCCAGACTAATGATTATCAAGATTGGAATATTGATAATATAATATATGTCGGCATGTGGTCTACATCACATTCTTAGAGATTGCAGTTAGTCTCACGACTGCGAATAATAGTTATTCGTAATGGAAACATGGATACATTAGAGACTATTGGTAAACCCTACGGATAAGTTATTTTATTGTATGTCTATAAACTTAACAATGTATAAAGCGTGTGATAATCTTTTGACTTGAGGTCAATACGCACCTTGTTTTTTTACAGAAACAAGGTAACAAATCCTGATTTTGAGATTGGGGGAGTTCTTGAGCTTTTGTGAGATTTCTTAGCTTTCTTTATGATAGCAATACACCGAAGTTGGATTTTGCACTCAGTGAATTAATTGCATGAATACCTTAGTATTGAACTCGGATCTGAATTTACTGTAAGGTTTCATACTTTCTCTCGTTTATTTTGTTATATAAATATATTCGTTTACAGTATGGATCTGTTGGATCTAAAAATTTTAAAACTTACGCTACACGAGCATGGTGTTCGTCTCTATGAATTTCAACAGTGGTATCAGAGCTGAGGCTGTGTCAACAATTATGTTTATTAAAATATAATATTAATTATGGGATGATCATTGTTTAATTGTTATTTAATTTGATTAAAAAATTTATTAAAATATTTTTAATAATGTTAATTTGATTAACATAAAAAAAAATGAATATCGGAAATCTGGAATACTAAAAAATAAATCGAAATGAACTTATGCCTCCCGCTGACAAATTTGCTACACCTCCACTCTGGTCGACAACCTGGGACGCCTGTAGTCGGAGAAACTCCTGCTAGGCGGAGCAACCTCCAGACAGTGTCTGTGTAGTGGAGGGTAGGGGGACGGGTGGCATGGCGACGAGGTGGTGGTTTTGGTCGTCCACTCGCGTCTACTTCCTCTCGATTCCTGGTTGCTCCGACGAGATTTCCGATCGACTGTTGCTGTCGGCGGTCTCGGCTCTTCATGGGCCGTAGACTGGTGCCAACGGTGATGGCAATCGGGGCCCAAATATTTAGGGCTTGGATAAAAATTTGAGAATTTGATATAGTTTTGGGCTTATTTATAATTTTAGGAATTTGTGAAAGTTATAGAACTGCTCTAACTTTTTCAAAAACTACGAGGTTGCCAGAAAATTTTCTAAAATTTTGTTCAGTCCCCAAAAACTTTCCAGAAAATTAGCCCAAATGGAATTCCTGTAATTATTAAAGTTTTCAAAAATTTAGAAAGGTCCCTAAAACTTTTAGAAAATTGTTATGGGGTTGTTTGGCTATGCAGAAAATCTTGAAAAATGTATTTTTTCTTTAAATCTTTTATATTATTTTAGAAATTAATTTAGAATTTAATAATTTCTAAATTTAAACATTTTAAAATTACGTAGAAATAAGAATTAAATTTGGAATTTAATAGTTTCTAAATTTAAACCTTTTAAACTAATTTAGAAATCGGATTAAATTTGTAATTTAATTTTCCTAGATTTAAATGATTAATCCGTGATTTTATTATATTATTACATTATTTGATAATATGAATTAAATTAAAACCTTGAATTTTAGCTTAATTATGGAATTGTTCCTCTACTTGTCCCGATTGTCAATGTGACTCGTATATTACTTTTTAGTATAGAGTCCATATATATTGTTTGGGTAGGCGGCGCCCAGTATTTGTCGGACCGTTCTCTTACTAACCTTGGGTGGGCGGTGCCCAATAATTCTCGGACCGTTTGCTAATTAATTGTGGGTCGGTGGCGCCCGATATTGTTTAATGTTCATTTGGATCTTGTTAATTACTAAACCCAGATAAATGTTCCCCAATTAAATATGAGTCTCATCTTGGATGAATGCGCTGTCCATTATAATTGGGTGAGCACGAAACCTTTTTCATCTATGAGTATTTGCACCCTAGTGCTTGCTCCGGTCGACAAGGTTAAAGCTTTCTCATAGATGCATATGCTTGCGATCGTGTAATGGGATTGACTTATTTAGCTTTTTCTTATCGCCCTAGAGTCGGAACCAACTAAGGGCGTAGGATTAGATTAGATTCGATCGCCAAGAGTTATAATTATCTATAATTGGTTTGAAGACATAGCATTTGTGCTATTATGGTCATCATCCATAGCAGAGGCTGCAATTGTCTGAATATGGATCTTGGCTCGCTATGATCATATTTGATATGAGTCCTTAATTCTACTGTAGGGTCATAGAGTATGTTAAAATAGTGTGAGCTAATTATTAAAGTCCTTGTTAATTATCCCATAATTGTGATCATAGAAATTAGAATTAGAGTTTAATTCCTGCACTATTTATTTCTCCAGATTAGTTAAGATGTCAATTTATCATTGAAATGCTTGGTTGAAACGAACAAGTAGATTGGACCAAAATTTATGGATTGGTTGCACAATCTGTGTTTAGTTCTGAGACAGAAAAATATTGAGTATGTGTTGGACATACCTGTTCCTGAGATTCTTGATAAAGATTATTCTGAATATGCCAAGTTTGACATGGATATTCATAGAAAATATAAGGATGTTGCAACTTCGGCAAAGTGTGTCATGCTAACTGCGATGACGACGGAATTGCAGAGACATCATGAACATATGGCCCCTTATGAAATGTTGGAGCATTTGAAGAGTCTATATGCTTTGCAAGCTTAAACTATGGAGTATGAGCTGCTACGAGATCTCTTTAAGTGAAAACTTCATGATGGGGGCAAGGTGTCTGAGCATGTCTTGAAGATGAAAGGGTTGATTGAGAGGTTGGCTTCGATTGGAACGAACCTACCTGAAAATATCTCAGTCAACTTGATCTTGAATTTTCTTTCTATTTCATTTGAGAACTTCATTATACATTATAATACGAACAACATGAAATCGAAACTTCCCGAAAATCATAACATGCTTAAGACATATAAGTCTTCCACCTCAAAGGGCAAAGTTGTACTCATGGTGAGTACATCTGCTAGATCTAACCAGAAAAGTAAGAAAAAGAAGAAAAGGAAAACTAAGGCTAGGCCTAAGCCTATGGCTTTGAAGCCAAAAGGAGGTGCTCATAAGAATTCAACATTGGCTAAAGATGTGTACTTATATTGCAAAGAAAAAGGACATTGGAAGAGGGACAGTGAGAAGTGGAAAACATTTAATCTTTCCAGATCCTCGGGTATGTTTGTCATTGAGATAAATATGTCTATTAATAACTCTCACTGCTGGGTATTTGATACTAGATGTGACTCAGACATTTGTAATAATGTGCAGGGGCTAAGTGACAGCAAGATGGTTAGACCAGGGGAAGTTTGCCTTCGCGTGGGAAATGGAGCAAAGGTTGCAGCCGATCGTGTAAGGACTTATAGATTAAATTTACACTCGGGTTATAGACTTTATTTATATAATTATTATTTTTTTCCCATCGATTACCAAGAATCATATTTCCATTCCGATGTTATACATTGAAGGGTTTTCCTTCCATTTTGCTAATAATAATTGTTTATTTACGCATAATGGTGTTGTTTATGGAAGTGCTTCTCTTGTGAATAGTTTATATGTTCTTGACCGCTCGTCGTTGAAGCGTCAAAAATAATATTTATAAAGTTTCTCGACTTTCCTCTACTAACTAGTAGCAGTGGAAAGCAAGGGTCGATCCCACGAGGAGAGTGGATTAATTTGTGATTTTCTTGTATTTTAATAAACTAAGAAAACGGGGGTAAAGAATTAATCTAAGAAAATTAAATAACTAAAGAAAACAATTAAAATCAAATAACGAAACAAATAAGAAAATAACAAATAATAATAAATAACTTTCCAGTCCTAGTTCAGTTTCCACCCTCGTTCAATTCATTTAACCGATTGCAATATAAAATCCACTCATCATATGAAACTAAAAACCCTAAGTAACAAAAAGCTCTGCTACTCGAATTCACCTTACCGTTTACTCAATTAAAATAAGCTCTTTAATTAACTCTAATTATTGAATAACCTAGAATAAGCTCTCTAGATTCAACCCAACAACAGCATTAAGAACCAGGCAAATAGGTTAATCTAAGCAATAAACACATAAGCTCAGTTTATTCAACTTATGTTGTGTTACCCCTAATGATACGCGACCATTAGTTGCTTCTTAGAAATTGAAACTACGACAATTACACGGGAAGCAGTTCTCTTTCTAGAAATTGATAACCAAATTCCTAATCTAGGTGGACAATCCAAACCAAGAATTCAGCAATCATGATATGTAAACAAGATAACACAAGCAATCTCATATGAAGAACGAAAGAAATACGCATAAATTAATTAAAACATAATTTCACGAGGGTTTCAACATCCCTAGGACTAGATAAAATAATCTACTCACTCATGAAGTTCATAGAATAATAAGAAAATAAAGAAACAAAACATAAATCTAAGATAGAAAGGGATAAGAGAGCTTAGATCTTGAATCTTGAGTCTTCAATCTTCAAGCTCTTGATGGATGGTTGAATTGGGCTCCTTTTGGTGCCTTGGAACCCTAGGATTAATGTGCAAGACGTTTTTGATGTTTAAGGGAGGTATTTAAAGGTTTAGAAAGTCTTGGGAAATAAGAAACCCTTAAAAACGCGTTTTCTGGGCAGTCGCATCGACTGACGCATTTCGGATCGACGCGACAGAGAGTTCGCGGGCAAGTGCATCGGCCAGAACTTTCTACAACGGTTCTGGAGTCAGCCGATCTAGATTGTCGATGCGGGCGGACTGGGCGAGCGACGCAGGCAGCACTCGGCAGCGCTCGACAGGCTTGGTCGGCCGTGCTCGGCAGTCTGGTCAGCGGGACTGGTCGGCAGGATACTATAACGGTTCTTGACTGGTAGTGATGTTAGTTGTTCCCTTCTTTCTATAACGGTTGGTCCCAGCGATAACCCATCTAGATAGCCCAGAATCGTCTTTTTTTGCCAATTCACTCGTTTTGTCTCTCGTTTCCTCGTACAACTCTTATTCATCATCCTTAAATCTTCAACTCACCAATTTAGCACCTAATTACTGCAAAATAGATTAAAAACACACAATTGGTGCTCGACTACTCATAATAATAAATATGCGAGAAATAAATATATATAAGAATATTAAGCACATAAAAATATATGAATTAAACCATTAAATAAAGCACAATTTCTCGCCTATCAAATTCCCCCAAACTTAAACCTTKCTTGTCCTCAAGCAACATATAGAATTAAAGCACAAAATAAATATAAGATAAGTAAGTCACTSGAATTGATCACATGAACTCATCCGGACTCTAGACACYATTATGTTTCTAGAAATCGCAAGYGTTTCATGTATTGACTCAAATGATCCCAGCAGTTAGGCAATTCTTTTTCATGTACGTTACATCAATGTACCATGGTGCCCCCTCGCTACTCAATGGTTTGACTCTTTCTATTGTTAGTTACGATCAAATATCTCGCCCTCCCATTTATTTATTTTTTTTAATTGAGGCCCACAGCTCCGCACTACCGTTCTTGACTTGACTTGATAATGATTCGGCGCTGGATAGGAGGATCGTCTTGATTTGGTATTTGATTTGTTTAGTTCACCTCCACGTCATTAGAATTTTGAGATTTTGATTGTATGGTGCGCCACTTGAATACGTGCATGAATTTGTTGAGCTACTAGCATCTTCGTTTGATTTTCGCCCTTAGACTTTGTAAGCGAATTGCACTTGGTACACGGATAGGAAGCTATTTCGGCACCTCAATTCTTTTTTGATTTTTCAATTCTCGACTAACGCCATGCCGGTATACCCCAACCGGACTTTATTGGACTTCTGTTTCGACTAACGAGATATTTTCACATAACCTCCAACTTCAAGGCCCCACACAACTCATATTGAGTACGGCAACCACAAATACACATCAATAATGCAATAATCTAGAATTGACGCCCCACATATGAATCACAAAAGCACTAACATGCTTACCCTTGATCTCTAAATCAAATGATGACTAAAGAATTTAACCGAAACATAATTCATTAAAGCAATTCAAGCAAGTACTTTTAACCTTTTAATTCTCAATCCCCCGGAAATTATCACAAAAGTTTTCAAAAATTTATCAATTTTTTTTAGCACATTATCCTCAATAATAACACACTCCCCCAAACTTAAACTTTAGCTTGTCCTCAAGCGAACACAAAACAAGAACAAGCAAATAAATCAAACGGGAAGGGTAAGGGAAAAGAAATCACCGGGGTAAATGTCGAGGGGGTCTCGGTTCCAATGACGATCTTTTTTTGAAAATATGCCCAATCATCCAAATCAACCAAGCTTTGTATCCCTTCAACTGCAAAAATAAAAATCAAAATAGAAATAATGTAAACATTGGGTTGCCTCCCAACAAGCGCCTTTTCTTAACGTCGTTGGCTCGACGTTGGTACCCCTCAACTCCATGGGGGTTTCGGTGGAGGTCTCAAATTGCATGGAGTGCCAACGACCTCATCCTCTATAATTCGCATCCGTTTCGACGTTGGATGCTTAACTGGATCTTTTCGACTTTGTGGTGGCTTCACATAGATTTCCGCGAAGATGGTTCCGTCTATCACCACATACGGAAGATCATTGGTCTCCTCAAAAACATCATCTCGCACGCAAGTCTCCTCCACATCCTTCATCACTTGGTGCACGGTCCATGTTGGCATCGACTTCGGCTCAGCTTTGACCTCGATAGGAGAAATGATAGAATAAGGAACATCATTTGTAAGCTCAGGCAGACTATGATCAGCACGTGTCCGCCTCATTTCTTCTTCCTCCATCTCGTATTCGTCCTCAAGTTCAAATGTCGGGTCCTCCACATCATCGATTTTTCCCACATCTTGCAGCATGATGGCCTTCACATTCTCCATGCGTTCCTCAGTTTGAGAAGATAATCGTTTATCCAATTGGCTTATGTGATCCGCCATTTGACTCAATTGAGCTTCGAGCCTCTTGGTGTTCGTCATCATGGCCTCCATCATCTCTATGAGGGCTGGGGACGGTTCTTGTGCTTGGGGATGGTCATCATATTGTCTCGAAAAATTTTGTCCCCTTTTAAAATTTGGAGGGTCCCCCAACCTTGGCTCGTAAGGATTGTAGTTCCCCTCATGCCATATTCTAGGCCTCACTCCATAGGTGTTCATTTCACGAATGGCTCGTAGCGTTGGGAAATCATCGGTGACATGATTGAATGTATGGCACAATTTTGATGAATTATCACGGTAGCCGAATTGCTGAGAATTAGCCTCCATGTTCGAGATCAACTCCCTTGCTGCCGTCGGTGTCCTATCCATGAGTGAGCCTCCGCTTGCAGCGTCTATCATGTTTCTATCAATGAGACAGAGACCTTCATAAAAGTATTGTATTAATAACGCCTCGCCCATTTGATGCTGAGGGCAACTAGCGACGAGTGTCTTGAAATGCTCCCAATACTCATGCAATGTCTCCCCGGGTAACTGCCTCGCTGCACAAATATCCTTACGCAAGCTCGCCACTTGTGAAGCGGGAAAATATCTCTGCAAAAATGCTCTCTCTAACTCCATCCACGTGGTGATGGATCCAGGAGGTAAGTAATAAAGCCAATCTTTGGCTAGACCCTTCAATGGAAATGGAAACGCCCGTAATTTAATTTGTTCGTCAGTTACTCCGACGGGCTTCATGCTCGTGCATATAACATGAAATTCCTTCAAATGCTTGTACGGGTCTTTGCCATCCAATTCATGGAACGCCGGCAAATGATAGATTAATCCGGATCTCAATTCGAATTTAGCATCCTCGAAGGTTGGAAACGTGATGCAAAGTTGTTGTTGCGGAAGATCCGGATTTGCTAGCTCCTTCAACGTGCGTTCTCTCGCTCCTGCCATAGTCATAGAATCTAAAAAGAAAATTAATGGATATTTTTTTTAAGAAAATGAAAATAATAAAATAAAAACTAAAAATATTAAAATATTAAAATACGTCAAATCACAATTTAAACGCGTCACTCCCCGGAAACGGCGCCAAAATTTGACCGCTCGTCGTTGAAGCGTCAAAAATAATATTTATAAAGTTCCTCGACTTTCCTCTACTAACTAGTAGCAGTGGAAAGCTAGGGTCGATCCCACGAGGAGTGTTTATTAGTTTTTGATTTTCTTGTATTTTAATAAACTAAGAAAACAGGGGTAAAGAATATTAATTAATCTAAGAAAATTAAATAACTAAAGAAAACAATTAAAATCAAATAACGAAATAAATAAGAAAATAACAAATAATAATAAATAACTTTCCAGTTCTAGTTCAGTTTCCACCCTCGTTCAATTCATTTAACCAATTACAATATAAAATCCACTCATCATATGAAACTAAAAACCCTAAGTAACAATAAGCTCTCCTACTCGAATTCACCCTTACCGTTTACTCAATTAAAATAAGCTCTTTAATTAACTCTAATTATTGAATAACTTATAATAAGCTCTCTAGATTCAACCCAACAACAGCATTAAGAACTAGGCAAATAGGTTAATCTAAGCAATAAACACATAAGCTCGGTTTATTCAACTTATCTTGTGTTACCCCTAATGATACGCGACCATTAGTTGCTTCATAGAAATCAAAACTACGATAATTACACGGGAAGCAGTTCTCTTTCTAGCAATTGATAACCAAATTCCTAATCTAGGTGGCCAATCCAAACCAAGAACTCAGCAATCATGTCATGAAATAAGCAATCATGATATGTAAATAAGATAACACAAGCAATCTCATATGAAGAACGAAAGAAATACGCATAAATTAATTAAAACATAATTTCACGAGGGTTTCAACATCCCAAGGACTAGATAAAGCAATCTACTCACTCATGGAGTTCATAGAATAATAGGAAAATAAAGAAACAAAACATAAATCTAAGATAGAAAGGGGTAAGAGAGGTTATTTCTTGAATCTTGAGTCTTCAATCTTCAAGCTCTTGATGGATGGTTGAATTGGTCTCCTTTTGGTGCCTTGGAACCCTAGGATTAATGTGAAAGACGTTTTTGATGTTTAAGGGAGGTATTTATTGGTTTATGAAGTCTTGGGAAATAAGAAACACTTAAAAATGCATTTTCTGGGCAGTCGCGTCGACCGAGCATCGACTGACGCGTTTCGGATCGACGCGACAGAGAGTTCGCGGGCAAGTGCATCGGCCAGGACTTTCTATAACGGTTCTGGAGTCAGCGGTCAAGATTGTCGATGCGGGCGGACTGGGCGAGCGACGCAGGCAGCGCTCGGCAGGGCTGGTCGGCAGTGCTCGGCAGGCCGGTCGGTAGGGTCGACGCATTCGGTGCGCTCGCGTCGATTAACGTCAGTTCCGCGTCGACTGACACGACAGAGAGCTCTGTAGGCAGGATACTATAACGGTTCTTGACTGACAGTGATGTTAGTTGTTCCCTTCTTTCTATAATGGTTGGTCCCAGCGATAACCCATCTAGATAGCCCAGAATCGTCTTTTCTTTGCCAATTCACTCGTTTTGTCTCTCGTTTCCTCGTGCAACTCTTATTCATCATCCTTAAATCTTCAACTCACCAATTTAGCACCTAATTACTGGAAAATAGATTAAAAACACATAATTGGTGCTCGACTACTCATAATAATAAATATGCAAGAAATAAATATATATAAGAATATTAAGCACATAAAAATATATGAATTAAACCATTAAATAAAGCATAATTTCTCGACTATCAGTTCTTGATTATATTCGTGACATTCTCAATGTGCAAAACAAACGTATAAAGTTAAGTAATGTGAATAATCCCACCTATTTATGGCATTGTAGCCTTGGTCCCTTTAATGAAACAAGAATTGTGAGGTCAAGAAAGTTAGACTACTTAACACCATTTGATTTTGAGTCTTATGGACAATGCGAATCTTATCTCAAAGGAAAAATGACCAACAAGACATTTTCTGGGAAAGGTATACGAGCAAAAGAGGTGCTTGAGCTGGTTCATACTGGTGTATGCAGACCTTTCCCTACTCAAGCTAGAGGCAGTTATTCGTACTTCATTACTTTTATTGATGACTTTTCTAGGCTAGGACATGTGTATCTTTTCAAGCACAATTCAGAGGCTTTTGAGAAGTTTAAGAAGTATAAGTTAGAAGTAGAGAAACAAGTTGAAAAGAGTATTAAGACTTTCGATCGGATCGAGAAGGAGAATACTTGAGTAAAGAGTTTCTCGATTACTTAAAACTTCATGGAGTCCAATCGCAATGGACGCCTCCTGGAACACCACAAATGAATGGTATTTCTAAAAGGAGAAATCGAAATTTATTATATATGTTTAGATTCATGATGATTTCCTCAGATCTTCTGACATACCTATGGGGGTATGACTTACGGAAGTCAATCTATGTTCTGAATGGAGTTCCATCGAAGTCAGTAGATAATACTCCATATGAGTTATGGCATGGCAAGAAGCCAGCACTTACGCACATGCGAACCTGGGGTTGTCTCGCATATGTAAAGAAGAAGCTTACTGAAAAATTGGAATCTAAAAGTGAGAAATGTTATTTTGTGGGGTATCCTAATGAAACACGAGGATTCTATTTCTATCTTCCTGAAGAACACAAGGTCATTATTTCCAGGCAAGCGACTTTCCTTGAGGAAGACTATGCCTACAAGAAAAGGATTTGAAATAAGGTAGAACTTGAAGAAACTCAAGAGCCACAAAGTGAAATGGAGGTTGAAAACTTATCTAATGACCTGGACAAGAATTCAGTTGGAGCTTTTGGTCATTCCTATGGTGAAGATTTTTCACTTAGAGGACAATCTTTAGTCAGTGGGAGCATTGATAAAACTAATGCTAAAATGTCGCAACCGATGGAAGACCAAGCAATGGTTGCACAACTCCCTCCTCAGGAATTTCATGTTGATGACACTTCTGAGGGATCTCAAAATGCTAGACCATCCAGCACAGAAGAACTTTCTCATAATCAGAACACTCAAATCACTCAAACGCATGATAACCAACTTTGTAAGTCTACTAGGATTCATCGGTGACTGGAAAGACTAAACCTCCTAGTAGAGAGTCATAGTGACATGGAAATTCTGAACGATGGTGAACCTAGAACTTACACTGAAGCTATGTTATACATTTACTCAAAGAAGTGGCTTGAAGCCATGAAATCAAAAATGGACTCGATGTACATAAATCAAGTTTAGAACTTGGTTGATTTGCCATCTAGGATTAGACCCATTAGATGCAAATGGGTCTTCAAGAAGAAGATCAATGCAAATGGTAAGGTACAAACCTACAAGGCTAGGTTGGTAGCAAAAGGTTATAGTCAACGAGAAGGAATTGACTATGATGAAAACTTTTTCTAGTTGTAAAAATCAAGTCCGTTAGGATTTTACTTGCTATAGCTTCATACTATGATTACCATATTCGGCAGATGAATGTTAAAACCACTTTCCTCAATGGTGAATTGACCGAGGAAAGTATATGATACAACCAGAGGGTTTTACATCTGAATAAAAACCCAAAGTGGTATGCAAGCTACAAAAGTCTAATTATGGACTTAAACAAGCCTCGAGAAGTTGAAATAATTTTTTTGGCAAAGCAATCAAATCGTTAGATTTTGTCAAAAACGAAGAAGATCCATGCCTTTATAGTAAATGCACTGGAGGGAGTATTATTTTTAATATTATATATGTTGATGACATATTGATAATTGGAAATGATACCCTTGTCACGAAATCAGTAAAGGATTGGTTGTCTAGCACCTTCATGATGAAGGAGTTGGGTGAAGCTAGTTATATTCTTGGAATTAGGATCTACCGAGATAGATCTAATAGAATATTGGGGATTTCACAGTCCATGTACATAGATAATGTGTTAAGACAATTCTCTAAGGAAAATTCTAACAGGGGATATATTCCAATGAGTCATAGTATCAAGTTATCAAAGAAGGATGGTCCTTCTACTGATAAGGAACTTGAGCACGTGAAAATGATCACATACGCTTCAGCAATGGGATCCATCATATATGCCATGATTTGCACAAGTCCAGATGTTGCCTATGCACTTAGCATGACTGGCAGATTTCAGCAGAATCCTGGGGAAGAACACTGGAAACAGTCAAGAGTATTCTTAAGTATCTTAGAAGAATTAAAGAATATTTCTTAGTCTATTATGGACAAAAGGAACTGGCAGTTACTGCGTACACTGATGTTAGTTTCCAAATAGACCGTGATGATTATAAGTCATAATCTGATATGCCTACATTTTCAATAATAGGGTAGTAAGTTGGAATAGATCCAAGCAAATTACTACCACTGATTCGGTAAATTGACGCTGAGTAAATTTCTTCATAAGAGAAGCTAAAGAAGTTGTCTCGATAAACAAACTCTTAAGGAATTAGGGGTAGTTCCTAGTAACAATATCATTGTATTGTGACAACATTGGTGCTATTCCTCTAACAAAGGAACTAAGATCCACGAACAGTAACAAGCATGTACTAAGACGTTACCACTTGATCAGTGAGATAGTGGAGATAGGATAAATTAAATTAGAGTGTTCTCAAAGCCATCATGTTCTGGGCAACATGACGAGCAATTCGTAAACCTGTATATTGGATATATAGGTGCTTGAATCCAGGCCAAGTGGGAGATTGAAAGTATAAATGTCCTAGAGACAATCAAATTTAAAGACATTATACTTGATCAAAATTATTATATATATCGTTATATATATGTCAATGCATTTATTGAAATATTGTTTTGACTATTTGTGATTATTCATATAAATGTTTTCGTAGAGTTAATGTTTTCATTGACATGGTGAGATGTCAGTGATAGAACATTACTCTTAAAATAGCCCCGACTATAGATTATCAAGATTAGGTTATTGATAATATAATATATGTCGGCATGCGGTTTGCATCACATTCTTAGAGAATGCAGTTAGTCTCATGACTGCCAATAAAAGTTATTCATGATGGACACATAGATACTTTAAAGAGTATTAGTAAACCCTACTGATCAGTTATTTATTGTATGTCTATAAACTTATTAGTGTATAAACTGTGTGATAATCCTTTGACATGAGGTCAATACGCACCTTGTTTACTGAGTGATGTACTTTGACCATGACTAATGCTTGCACTCCTTTTCGGGGTAGATATGGCTTGTGTTGGGTTCATCATGATGTAAATGAAGGTGGTAGTTGAGCCAATAAAGAATTTATTCCTCAATTGGAATCTTGAGAGAGATCACTCATAATCTTAATGTTAGGTCGACTAAAGTCATTAGCCAGTAGTTGAGTATGGTTTAGTTGTCGACTAATAAAGACGAGATAAATTGATTAAGCCATTGAGATAAACACTTGGACAAATCTTAAGCTTAATTGAGTGATTTGCAATGAAAGATATTTCACGAAAACTTTGTATAAAGGTTATAATTCGCTGAGTTCAAGTGAATGTTTTTTATATATTGAGTTCATCCAACTAAGCCGTCTAAGAGTTTTATCTGGATCATCATTAGATTGATGTAATATATAAAGGCCTATAGGGTCACACTATATGCGATTACTTCTCCGACTTAAGAGTGTATTAAGAAAGTAATAAATATTCAAGTTGGAATTATAATATTTAATTGTTAATAACTATGATGTTAATTTATATTTGATAGAAGTTATTTAATTAAATTAAATTTGATTTATATTTAATTATCTTTGTTATATTAACAAAACAACTTGGGCCAAAACTATTTTGGGCCCATGTCTTGGACAGTCCAACCCTTTTTAGGATTAGGATTCTCTTATGTACCTAGTATAAATATAACATAAAGTCATAAGTTGACAGAGGGAATTTTATAGAGAAACATCATAAAAAATCGTGATTTTGATATTGGAGGAGTTCTTGAATTTTCGTGAGATTCCCTGGCTTTTTTCACGTTAGCAATACACTAAAGTTGGATCTTGCAGTCAAGGAATTAATTGCGTGGATACCTTAGTATTGAACTCAGATCTGGACTTACTGTAAGGTTTTCATACTTTTGATTAGAGTAGATTTGTCCTTATTTTTATTAGCTTTTTAGTTCGTTTTTCTATTTATTTTTGGTATAAGTTGGACAATTTAAGCTTAATTCTGTATTTTTATAGTTCCGACTTATTTTACCGTATTTTAATCGTAATTGATGCAAATAGGTTATATTTCGTTGTTTTCACCTTACAGCTAAGTAACCGGAAGAGTTTAGCGCGTAATAGATGAAGTTCGATGTTCAAAAATAGGAGAACGAGCTTTCCGGCGAAACGAGTAGCAAAAGATCGAGAAACAGAGACAGACGCTCTGTCACGTCGACTGACGCGACCGTCAATGCTCCGTCGACGTGAGCCATGATCCGCGTCAGTCGACGCAGGGCCGACGCACCGTCGACAAAACTTGCTGAAGCATCGACTGAAGGAGCATCAGTCGACGCACCGTCGACGCAACTTGCTGAAGCGTCGACTGAAGGAGCGTCAGTCGACGCACCGTCGACGCAACTTGCTGAAGCGTCGACTGAAGGAGCGTCAGTCGACGCACTGTCGATGCAATTCTCTGAGGCGTCGATCCATGACCACGTCAGTCGATGCACCTGCCCAGCTGACGCGCACACCCAGGAAGCACTGACGCCGAGCACCAGTGTGCGTCAGTCGAAGCGACGGCCCAGAATTCGGATTTTAGGGTTTCTTGTGTGCCAAGACTTGAAATATCTATATAAACCCTCTATATATCGGATTTTTAAGAAGAGAGACACCAGAGACACATAATACACGACCACCTAGGGTTCTATAGCTTCTAATAACAATAATTCCACATCTCATAACGAGATTTGAAGACGGAGATCAAGGATCGAAGAACAACGCGTCCAAAACATCGAATTCGAGTTCGGGATTCAATCTTCGCCCAAGATCAACGTTCAAACTCCGGAATAGCTGGAGCTTTTTACTGCTTTTAGTAGTTACAATAAGTTTTCTAAACTCTTAGTTAATTTAGTAGTTAATTTCTTAGTTTAATTCTTAGTTAATCTCTTAGTTAATTCTAGTTTAATTAGTTTAATCGTTTTATGCTTGGATATTGGTTTATTTAGTTTATTTATGCGAGTTGATTTACGCCTAATTATTCGTTTTTAGATTCTTATGATATATTGCTTAGTGGTAATTTCTTATGCTCATGCCCTTAGATAAGTTAATTAGGTTTAATTTATGGTTTCGTATTATTGATAGTTTAATTATAGCTCGTAGTTGATAATCTAGTTTAAAGTAATTATTTTAATTAGTTTTAGTTTAATTATTGCTTTAGTTCATAATGATCAATTCAACATCTTTTAAAACCCCAATTGTACATGTATTTTATTTTAGTTCGTAAATTGAGAAAAACATCCGAAAGACCGAACAGTTGTTTCCTCGAGAGATACGACTTGAGTCAAACTCATCACCTTACAAGTACCTCGTACTCTTGCGAGCAAGCTGACGTGCTTTTAAATTAATCTATTAAAAAGGGGTGCACAAAAGTTTGGATCAAAAATTTGGCGCCGTTGCCGGGGAGGCAACGAGTAGGAATTAAAGATGTTTTTCGTTTTATTTTCTTTTTGATTTATTAGTTTATTTTTATTTTTTTACTTGGTCTTTGCCATTTGCTACGTTGATGTATTGTTGAGTTTATGCAAGGAAGGCGATCACTTCAACGCGAACTTGTACCATTCATTGACAACATCCACCGTTCAAATCCACCGAGACCAAGACCCATTTTTATTCCCGAGGACGATTCCTCAACAGCAACTGATTTCTCTTGTGACCAAGCTTCCGACATTATTTTAGAAGTAAATCCGATTCGAAATGGCGATTCACCACCGAGATAACCACCACGCCCCATTATTGCGAGATAAGATATTGGGAGAAACGAAGGAGTCGACCAGCAGCAAAACGTAATCGGTCACCAACCCAGCATGGCGAATATGAGGCACAACGAAGAGATGAACAACAATGCTATTCGCCAACACAACAACGAGAATGTGGCAATTAGAAACGAAGATGTTCTGCAGCATAACGCGTATGCTAACAATCAAGGGCACGTGAATGATAGGTTGGAGAATCAAGATCATGGTTACGAGCAAAATAATTTCGGAAGGAGATACGAGCGCGAGCACCATTACGCGCATGAAGACCACTATGAGAGAGCTAACGACAGAGTTAGGGAACCAAAGGGAGATCGAGCGCCTCGACAATGAGATTTGGCACGCCCGAAGGTTGTGCTTTATGGGTCTGCTATTGTACTTAGCCCGACTGCAAGAGAAGTAGAGATTAAACCGCATCAAATTAATTTACTTCCGACTTTTCACGGAAATGCCCACGAAGTCCCTTTAGCATTTTTGAACTACTTTATCGATGAAGTAGGCAGATTTGTAGGTCATGGACTAAACCGGGAGGAGATGCAAATGATTTGTTTCCCCTATAGCATGAAAGACAAGGCGAAGACATGGTTACTGTCCTTAGAACCAAGGTCATTAACTGATTGGGTGATGATAAGCGAAAAGTTCCTAAATCAATACTATTCGGCACAAACAATGGGGCAAATTCGGAGGCAGATTGGTAGATTCGAACAAGTGGAGGGAGAATTATTTCATGAAACATGGGAGCGTTACAAATAACTTTTACAAGCATGCCCCCATCATAGCTATTCCCCCGAGATAATTAATCAGTTTTTCTTTCATGGTTTGTCGCCCATGGGGAAAAGCCAAGTTGAAATAGCAGCAGGAGGAGATTTTGGTGATTTAACGGCCCACGAGGCAAAACGAGTATTGGAGAAACTGAGTGAAAAATCTAGAGAAACCAACTCTCGGCCTCGTAAATTGAAAGTTAATGAGATTTCCATCCCTGATCCTGACTTCGATGATGGCAAATTAGTCAAAGCAAAGTGCGAAGAGATATTTGAGGAGAAATTGGCAACTTGGAAGGCTGAGTGGGCAAGCAAGGCCTCTTCGAAGAAGACTAATGCGATGTGTCACCAATGCGGATCCCCCAACATTTAGCCGATATATGCCCATTCAATAACGAACAACGAGGGGACGTCAATGCCATCTAGCACTATTCGAATCAACAACATTCGGGGCAGATACCACCACACATGCAAACACCTACTACAGTTCAGTCGACTGATCAACTTTTAGTCTGGCAACAGAACCAAGTTGCCGAAACTATTCGGAACCGAGATGGCCTCACACATGTTCAACAGGAAATGAAGGGAGTTCAAGACGATATGAAAGAATTGAAAACGATAATGGCTGAAATGGCCAAAAGCACTCTTGAAAACTCATCAGGACTAAGAATATTGGAGTTAATGGTAGGACAATTTGAAACTGAAATGGCATCATTGAAGAAGGAGAAAAATACTCTTCCAATCCAAACAGAACAAGCCTTGGCTATTCATGTGCTGAGAAGCGGGAAAGAAGTGGATAACTGCATTGAGCTAAAAAAGGAGGATGATAAAAGGGAGGCCGAAACCCAAGCACAAGCAGATGCAACCAATTCGGTCGATCTAATGCATAAATCTTCAAATCCAAATAATTCGAGGCCGACAGCAGCTGAAAACCCCATCGATTCCTTAAATACACCACCTACGAAGTTGACTGTTTATGACCATGTTCCCTTCCCAAGTCGCCTACGTCCGGCCAAGGAGAATAAAAAATTCATGGAGTTATACAATTTACTGAAGAATGTTAATATTAACCTCCCCCTGCTAGAGGTGGTAAAGACAATGCCGGCGTTTTTGAAGTTTTTCAAAGATCTAGCATCAAAGGAAAGGCGTTTGGCTACAAATAAACATGTGGCTTTGATAAGAGAGGTGAGTAATATGTTTAAGCAACCATTGCCACCTAAAGAGAAGGATCCCGGGAGTTTTTGCATAAATATTTCTCTCGGGAAAGGACAAACGGCAAGAGGGATGCTCGATCTTGGTGCTAGCATAAACTTGATGCCCCACTCAATTTACAAGGAGTTTGACCTAGGACCGCTGAAACCGACCACGATGAGATTACAATTGGCGGATAGAACGATAAGGCTACCCTTGGGGATTGTGGAGGATGTCTTAGTACAAGTAGACAAGCTAGTTGTGCCGCATGGATGTTGGTGACGTACAAAGAGAGAACCGAGAACACACCATTTTGTTAGGACGTTCGTTCATGTCTACAATGCGTACGGTGATCGATGTAAATGAGGGGAGGGTTACTATGTCCGTATTGGGCGAAACGGTGACGTTTTCACTTCAAGATATTCACAAGACTCCTGCACCATTTATAAAAGACGAATGTTCTACTATTGATTTAGTAGATTCTTGCGTGAATGAACTCCTGAGCATCGGCATGATTGAAGAATTTGATAATGTAGGGGCATTTGAGGATAGATTGCCCATGAAGTTTAACGTGCCTGAAAACAAGCCAAAGGTGGAGTTGAGACCACAACGAGATCGTTCGAAGTTTGCGCCAAGAGAAGAGATGAAGCCACCGCATTATCATTTAAGATAAGTTTCCCTCGACCACTATAAGAATTTTAAACGTACGAAGAAAAAGGGCGAGGCTAATAGCAAGGTTTGGACAAAGAAGAAGAAGAATTCGAAAGAAGTTTTTAACGAGAAGTTCAAGGTTGGTCAACTAGTGTTGTATAATTCCGATCGTAAGTTTGATCCAACCAATTTTGAAGTTGCATGGAGTGGACCGTTTTTAATAAAGGAAATGGATGAGTATGGTGTAGCAACACTGTACGATGAGAGTGAGAAATCAAGTTTCCAAGTCCACAAGCATCGACTTAAGCCTTATTTCAAGGATTATATGAAGAATCGTGATCGTACCAAGAAGGAGTTCGTGGACCCACCACGAGCTAGGAACTGATCAAGCAAATTGCGTCGAGCATATGACGTTAAAWGTTGCGCTTCTTRGGAGGCAACCCAAGCGTTAGTTAGTTTTCATTTTCTTTTCTTTATTTTTTTTCTTTTATTTTATTTTTGTCTTTTTATATTGTGTCAATTGCCGTGGTACGTTTATCTGTGTGTTGATGTGCATAAAATATGATAAATCGCTTATTCTGGACAACGGTTATATAGCGGAAGCTCGCTACCGCAAGGCCTTACCGCTAGTTCCACTCAAGGCGTTAACGATGACGATCAACCACTGAACCTACCGCTTACCGCAGCAATCAGGAAAAATGATGATTTCATCGATCGAGATCGCAATCCGATCGAAGTTAGCCGCAGCCCGGCAACCTTTGGATGAGCTGCAACCCAGCCATTTACGACGTTGGCCGCAATCCGGCCGTTTCAAATCCAAAAAGACGTGCCACCGGGCACTTGCACGTCGCAATTAATCACAATCATGTTTTATTTGTTTGTTTTTGTTTATAGGTTTGTTCGGGACAATCTAGTCACGCGATCTAAGACGAAGGATAATTGCACATGCGTTTTTAGAGAGACTCGGTCATCGAATATTCAGGGATGTTTTCTTATCTCCCATACTCTTATTTTCTTTAATATTTATGACAATCAGGAGATTGCCAAGTTTTTAGAGAGGGGGGTGGTTGAGTATGGTTAGTGCAATTTGATGTCTTTTGTTTTGAAATGCATATTTTTGATGTGATTGATCGCTATTTCTACGCTTATTTGTGTTTGTATGGCTTGCCTGTCAAAGTTAATTATGTTTGATTATTTGTTCTAGTCCTTTGAGCGTGCATAAGTGCTTAAAATTTTTCAAAATTATTTCGTAAAAAGGTACTTGGACGCAATTGATTTCACAAAACCTTAAAAGCAGCGTCAATTCAAAACTTTTTCATGCAAAAAGCCAGTGAGTAGCCTGAGTGTTTATCATCATTGCATGTACTTGAATAAGTTTCAATCTTGATATCTCTTTGAAACCGCTGTGTGTAGTTGACTTTGAAAATGAGGTTAAGGCACATATAAAACCCTATTCCGGCCATATTCATAAATTTTAGCCACTATAAATTCCGAATGAGCCAACGTGTATACACTCAAATCATACAATTACATGCACAATAAATAAGCACAGAAAATCAATCTCTTTTCAATCGCGAATTAAGT
>BMAC01000827.1:23350-49495 GCA_014905375.1 Phtheirospermum japonicum | reverse complement strand
GCGATTGAAAAGAGATTGATTTTCTGTGCTTATTTACTGTGCTTGTAATTGTATGATTTGAGTGTATACACGCACATCCCATGCAGAAAATACTTGAGTGCTTTTGAGCGTACTTATATATATTATCCTTCGTGAGGAAGCATGATTTTATTGAAGCAAAAATGTAATAATGGTCAAGTGTTTGACGTTGCGTGACTTGTACCTATATTTTCAAAATTACGTATGTAGCATAGCACGACTCACTGCTTGAACTTATTTTCATTCTAGTTATACTTTGAAATTATCGTTTGTTCGAGGACGAACAAACCAATAAAGCGTGGGGTAGTTGATTAGAGTAGATTTGTCCTTATTTTTATTAGCTTTTTAGTTCGTTTTTCTATTTGTTTTTGGTATAAGTTGGACGATTTAAGCTTAATTCTGTATTTTTATAGTTCCGACTTATTTTACCGTATTTTAATCATAATTGATGTAAATAGGTGGTATTTCATTGTTTTCACCTTACAGCTAAGTAACCGGAAGAGTTCAGCGCGTAATAGAAGAAGTTCGATGTTCAAGAATAGGAGAACGAGCTTTCCGGCAAAACGAGTAGCAAAAGATCAAGAGACGGAGACAGACGCTCTGTCGCGTCAACTGACGCGACCGTCAACGCTCCGTCGACGCGAGCCATGGATCCGCGTCGGTCGACGCAGGGCCGACGCACCGTCGACGCAAACATGCTGAAGCATCGACTGAAGGAGCGTCAGTCGACGCACCGTCGACGCAACTTGCTGAAGCATCAACTGAAGGAGCGTCAGTCGACGCACTGTCGATGCAATTCTCTGAGGCGTCAATCCATGACCACGTCAGTCGATGCACCCACCCAGCCGACACGCACACCCAGGCATCACCGATGCTGAGCACCAGCACGCGTTAGTCGACGCACCGTCGACGCGACGGCCCAGAATTCGGATTTTAGGGTTTCTTGTGCGCCAAGACTTGCAATATCTATATAAACCCTCTATATTTCGGATTTTTAAGAAGAGAGACACCAGAGACACATAATACACGACCACCTAGGGTTCCATAGCTTCTAATAACAATAATTCCACATCTCATAACGAGATTTGAAGACGGAGATCAAGGATCGAAGAACAACGCGTCCAAAACATCGAATTCGAGTTCGGGATTCAGTCTTCGCCCAAGATCAACGTTCAAACTCCGGAATAGCTTGAGCTTTTTACTAATTTTAGTAGTTACAATAAGTTTTCTAAACTCTTAGTTAATATAGTAGTTAATTTCTTAGTTTAATTCTTAGTTAATCTCTGAGTTAGTTTTAGTTTAATTAGTTTAATCATTTTATGCTTGGATATTGGATATTGGTTTATTTAGTTTATTTATGCGAGTTGATTTATGCTTAGTTATTCGTTTTTAGATTCTTATGATACATTGCTTAGTGGTAATTTCTTATGCTCATGCCCTTAGATAAGTTAATTGAGTTTAATTTATGGTTGCGTATTATTGATAGTTTAATTATAGCTCGTAGTTGATAATCTAGTTTAAAGTAATTAGTTTAATTAGTTTTAGTTTAATTATTACTTTAGTTCATAATGATCGATTCAACATCTTTTAAAACCCCAATTGTACATGTATTTTATTTTAGTTCATAAATTGAGAAAAACATCCGAAAGACCGAACAGTTGTTTCCTCGAGAGATACGACTCGAGTCAAACTCATCACCCTACAAGTACCTCGTACTCTTGCGAGCAAACTGACGTGCTTTTAAGTTAATTTATTAAAAAGGGGTGCACAAAAGTTTGGATCAACTTTCTCTTATTTATTTATTATATAAATATATTTGCTCACAGTATGGATCTCTTAGATCTAAAAGTTTTAAAACTTCTGCTGCACAAGCATGGTATTCGTCTCTACGAATTCCAACAAACTTGAAACAAACTACTGTTGAAAATAGGGATGAGAGAATATAATTTCCATTACTTTGACACTGTTCAGATTCTTTACATATACAAGCTCAGGACCTATTTCGATTACAACTAACTATAGGACCATAATTACACATTTAGCCTTCTAACTAACTAGCCACCTAACTAGCTAACAAACTAGCTAATCATATGATTACTAACTATTAATCACTTCTTGCTTAGACTAAGTTAGATTACAAATTAGTTACATCAATATATCACCCTCAAACTAGAGCATGAGGAGAGCACAAAGAAATTTTATTGCAAATTTCTAAGAACCTAGTTGTTCAACCAGGTTTTGTAGAACATCTACCACTTGATCTTCACTTGAAACATATCCAACCTCTATAGTTAGGTTTTTTACAACATCTCTGATATAGTGTACATTAATTTCAATATGTTGGTCTATTCATGAAACACAGAGTTATATGTTAAAGATATAACACTATTATTGTCGCACCATAAAATAGAAGTCTTGAGAAGAGGAGTGTTAAGCTCAGCAAACAAAGAGTGTAACCATACTAACTCGCTGGTGGCAGTGGCAAAAGGACCTATATTCAACCTCAGTGTTTCTCCTAGCCACCACACTTTGCTTTCTGGAACTCCAAGGCAAAAGATTAGGATAAAATAAGATTTCAATGACCACTTTTAGACTTTTTATAATCCCAATTGATGGCCCAGTTAGTTTACAGAAGCTTGTCAAGATAAGTTTAAAGCAGGTATGAAGGACAGTTCTTTAGACAGAGAACCTTTAAGATATTTAAGGTTCAAGCAATACAGTGATTAACTTTAGAAGCATGAATAAATTGACTAAGTTTGTTCACCACAAAAGACAAATCAGGTCTATTGATAGTGAGATATTGAAGAGCTCCAATATTGCTTCTATAAAGACTAGTGTTAGCATAAGGAGGACTACAATTAGGCTTGAGTTTCTGATTAGAATTGTAGGGAGTGGAACATTATTTAGGCTGAGACATCCGAAAGATTAGTGGAATATTTGCTTTAATTCATAAGAAAATCATGACTATCTTTTTTAGCTTCAATGCCTAAGAAGTAATGGACCTTCCCTATATGTTTTAGAGAAAAAGCTCCATGAAGTCTGGAGATAATATGGATGATGAACTCATCATCATCACCGCTAAGTAAAAAATTATCAACATAAACTAGGATTAAGAACAGTTTTGATCCTTAATGAAAAAAGAAGAATGAAGAGTCGAAATATGACTCTTTGAATCCTAAGGATGTTAGAAAGGTCATGAGTTTATCATACCAAGTCTTAGGGACCTGCTTTATTCCATATAAAGCTTTCTTCAATTTCCACACATAACTAGGGTTTAGGGCATAAAAATAACCTTCAAGTTGATCGATGAACACAGGTTGTTGTAAATCCCGATTGGGGGAAGCATTGTTGACATACACTTGATGTATTTCAATTGCTTTGTAACTACTACACCAAACATAACCTTGATAGACACTAGTTTCACAATTGGAATGAAGGGTTTAAGATAATCAACTCCCAGATTTTGCTAAAAACCCTTTCGTTTTGAAGAACACTCATATAGTGAGAATAAGTAACAATCTCCCAAGTATTGTTAAATTATAGGGTTTTATATTCAACATACTTTGTTGCCTTCCAGTTATCATCTACTAGGGTTGCAGGAACACTAGAGGGTTTAGGTTTAGTAAAGACTGAAAAGACCCTTGTTTTATACATTCCAATCCTTGAACTGTTTTGCATAGCATGTGAAGATCTGTGCTGAGAAGAAACTTGAGCAATTGAAGCTGCAGCAGGAGGAGGAAAATCTGGAGCAAGAGGATAAGGTAGAGTAGTCTGTGATGAAGGAGATGTTGATGAGGATGCAGATGGAGGAGCAATAGTATAGAGAGGCATCATAGGCAATGAAGGATAGAATTAATTGAACTTAAGYTAAGGAGTGATGAGAGATGAGAAGAGTTTTTCATTAGGAAATTCAGATTAATTAAAGGCAACAGTTCTTGTAATATACATCCTTCTAGTTGAGCTGAGACATCGATAGCCTTTATGAAAAACACTGTACTCAAAAAACACACATTTTTGTGATCTTTATTGAAGCTTGGAGTTGTGATCAGGCCTGAAGAAGGTAAAACAAGCACAATCAGCCACTTTAAATAGTTAATAATCAAGTAGTCTGTGAAAAAGCTTTTGATATGGTGATATGTGTTGGAGAGTTGGAGTAGGCGGTCTATTTATGGTATAAAGAGAATAAACAAAAGCACCCCAAAAAATTTGTATGGTAATGTATCAGTAGGTAAGAAGGACATCCCCATCTCTAGGATATGTTGATGCTTTCTCTTAGGTTTGCCATTTCGTGGATGAGTGTAGGGGCAGGAATATCTGATTGCTATATATGCCTAGGGAATTGAGAAGAGTTTTARGAAACTYATYCTCCTTTCAACCACCACCACCACCACCCCGTTATCATCTACTAGGGCTGCAGGAACACTAGAAGGTTTAAGTTTAGTACAGACTGAGAAGACCCCTTTTTTATACATTCCACTCCTTGAACTRTTTTGCATAGCATGTGAAGATCTGTGCTGAGAAGAAACTTGAGCAATTGAAGCTGCAGCAGGAGAAGGAAAATTTGGAGCAAGAGGATAAGGTAGRGTAGTCTGTGATGAAGGAGATGTTGATGAGGATGCAGATGGAGGAGCAATAGTATAGAGAGGTTTCATAGGCAATGAAGGATAGAATTAATTGAACTTAAGCTAAGGAGTGATGAGAGATGAGAAGAGTTTTTCATAAGGAAATTCAGATTCATTAGGCAACAGTTCTTGTAATATACATCCTTCTAGTTGAGCTGAGACATCTATAGCCTTTATGAAAGGGACTGTACTCAAAAAACACACATTTTTGTGATCTTTATTGAAGCTTGGAGTTGTGATCAGGCCTAATGAAGGTAAAACAAGCACAATCAGCCACTTTAAATAGTTAATAATCAAGTAGTCTGTGAAAAAGCTTTTGATATGGTGATATGTGTTGGAGAGTTGGAGTAGGCGGTTCTATTTATGGTATAAAGAGCATAAACAAAAGCACCCCAAAAAATTTGTATGGTAATGTATCAGTAGGTAAGAAGGACATCCCCATCTCTATGATATGTTGATGCTTTCTCTTAGGTTTGCCATTTCGTGGATGAGTGTAGGGGCAGGAATATCTGATTGCTATATATGCCTAGGGAATTGAGAAGAGTTTTAAGAAACTTATCCTCCTTTCAACACACACACCCCCCCACCCCCCCCGTTATCATCTACTAGGGCTGCAGGAACATTAGAGGGTTTAGGTTTAGTACAGACTGAGAAGACCCTTTTTTTATACATTACACTCCTTGAACTTTTTTGCATAGCATGTGAAGATCTGTGCTGAGAAGAAACTTGAGCAATTGAAGCTGCAGCAGGAGGAGGATAATCTGGAGCAAGAGGATAAGGTAGAGTAGTCTGTGATGAAGGAGATGTTGATGAGGATGCAGATGGAGGAGCAATAGTATAGAGAGTCATCATAAGCAATGAAGGATAGAATTAATTGAACTTAAGCTAAGGAGTGATGAGAGATGAGAAGAGTTTTTCATAAGGAAATTCAGATTCATTAGGCAACAGTTCTTGTAATATACATCCTTCTAGTTGAGCTGAGACATCTATAGCCTTTATGAAAGGGACTGTACTCAAAAAACACACATTTTTGTGATCTTTATTGAAGCTTGGAGTTGTGATCAGGCCTGAAGAAGGTAAAACAAGCACAATCAGCCACTTTAAATAGTTAATAATTAAGTAGTCTGTGAAAAAGCATTTGATATGGTCATATGTGTTGGAGAGTTGGAGTAGGCGGTCTATTTATGGTATAAAGAGCATAAACAAAAGCACCCCAAAAAATTTGTATGGTAATGTATCAGTAGGTAAGAAGGACATCCCCATSTCTATGATATGTTGATGCTTTCTCTTAGGTTTGCCATTTCGTGGATGAGTGTAGGGGCAGGAATATCTGATTCCTGTATATGCCTAGGGAATTGAGAAGAGTTTTAAGAAACCTATCCTCCCCCACCCCCACCCCCAAACAAAAAAAAAGAGATTGCAAAGTCTGTATTTTTCTACCAAACTATATTTTAACAAAGGCATCGAACTGCTTGAACACATTCATCAGTTCACTTTTACATGTTAAAGGATAAATACATGTATTACTTGTTTAATCATCCAGAAAATGCAAATAATATCTATATCCTTCAGTAGAGGGTACAGATGCAGAGCCCTAAATATCATAATACACAATCTTAAAAGGTAAAAGTAGTATAAGATGCAACAGAAGGAAAGTGCATGTTATGCATTTTCCCAAGTTTGCATGTTTAACAAAATTCTAATGTAAAGGTAGTATAAGGAAGATGCAAAGCTCTCAAAAAAATCTGGAGAGTGGAGTTACATGGATGGCCAAGCCTATTGTGCCACATGTTTACATCTTTATTTACACTCAAGAAATTACAAATTGAATTACTACTTGAAGTATGTTTATTAGAGGTTGGAGCAGATCTTGGGGAGTGCTTGAAGTTAGAGAGATCCAATTGATAGAGTCCATGCTTAAGCACACCCTTGAGTATAATTTGATAGGTTTGTTTGTCCTGGACAACACATAAATGCTGATGAAACTCATCATACACATGATTATCTAGAGTAAACTGAGAGATTCTTAGCAATTTTTTAGTTATGTTAGGAACAGAGGGAATGTAATTGAATTTAAGAGGATAAAATTGGTGAATGTTGGGAATAATATATGATCTAGTATCAGAGATACGTAACTAAAACCATTACCGACAACCAAAGAGTTTTGACCATGATAGGGAGAGTAGAGCTAAAGAATCTGAAGATCAGTTGTGACATGAGAGGTAGCTCCACTATCCACATACCAGTTAGGATCACCATTCATATGATTATTCTGTGGGTATCTAACAGAGGGATCAGCTGCAAAAGCACTTGAAACAGATAGATCATTCACATGCATGGCATAAGGAACAGGAAAGGCTCCATATGCAGAAGTTGCAAGAGAATAGTTGGAAACTTGTTGATTGAAGTGAGCCTGGTAACTAGAATCTCCAAATTCTACTCTAATAAAATTGTTGTCAAACCTCTTAATAAACTTGGAGACAAAATGATTTGTCATAAATCTAACATAAAACTTAAGTTATATTTGATCTGCCACATTCTCGAAAACCACCTCTAGCATCACCTCTGAAACCACCCCTGAAATTTGAGTTATATGCCCCAGCTTGATAATTCATCGTGTTAATATTATCAACTGTCTTAACATCATTATTTGCAATTGTGAACACAACTTGACTATCACTGCTCACAGTTTGAGATGAAACTAACTGTTCTAGGCCCAGTTCTTGCGATTGCAGAGCATATTTCATTTCAGAAATCGTGAGATTATCAACACGAGATTGCAAACTATGATCGAATCAAACTTAGGTCCAAGGCCAGATGGAACATAGTAAATTAGGTCATCATCTGGAATATTATTCCCAACAGCATTAAAATCATCAACAAACCCTGATATTTTCAGAATGTATCTTCGACTGACTTATCACCTTTCTTCGTTATTTGAAGTATGCATCATAAATGTTTAACCCTCACTTTGAAATTAGAGCAAATAAGAGATTCTAACACTGACCAAATTTCAATAGCATTATTGCACCTGGTGACATAGCCTAGCATACCTTCACTCGTAGAAGATATGAGCCAGCTAACAAGTAGTTGATCACGACAAATTCATTGAATGAACTCAGTATTCGGGATAGAGCAAGTATAATATGCATCAATGAAAGGTTCAAACAGAGCCAGTGTTGTACCAAGAACAAATTCTTCACATTCATGCGCTCGAACAGTGGACAGCACCTGAGCACCGGTAGTTGTACTTATGAAAATCAAGGGGAATATTAAGTGTATGCAGCATAGGAAGCAAAGTAGATTGAAGCGCAGTCTTGAGCAAGGACCAAGACTAAATGAAGAAAAAAAGAGAGAAAAAATATTTTGCCGGAATCTGCAATAATGCAACCGGAAACAGCAAATCATCACCGAAAACCACAAAGTTTCACCGAACAAATTCGTAGCTCTGGATACTATATTGAAAAGATGGATGAGAGAATATATTCCCATTACTTTTCCACTGTTCACATGTTGTATATATACAAGGTCGGGAGTTACTGTAAGACCATGATTACAATTTTGCCCTGCTAACTAACTAGCCAACTAATTAGCTAACAAACTAGTTAGTTAGCCAACTAATTAGCTAACAAACTAGCTAATCACATGCTTAACTAAGGGTGGTAGCAATGGTGGGTTTTTTAATTGGGTTCAAACCCCAAAAGCCAACTTTTAAAAATTTCTACCATCGTGATTTTAACTTTTTAGTATGAATAGTAAATACTTGCTTGGTAAGTACCAACCCAACTTTTAAATGTGTGTGAGTTTATAGTGTGGGACCCATAAATGTTTGGTTGTGGGTTTATAATTGTGAGTGGAGATTTTTAAAAATACTTTTTTGTTTGTTATTGATGTGACACAGTAGACCCAACCATAAAACTGAATTTGTAGGTTTATTACTACTACCACCCAAACTAACTAATTACTGCTTGTTAAGCTCAGTTAACTAACAGATTAGTTATATCAATAAATACAACAAATTAATTTTTTTTAATTGAAGTTTGAGTCAAACAAAGTTGGGCAGCACTATTGTTAGGCCATACTAACGGATCATCTGTTAGGCCAAAATTTCATACCAATACATTATAGTGCATAAACAAATACATTATAATAAAAATCCAATACATCATAGTAACTATACATTATAGTATAAAAACCAATACATCATAGCACGGGTCAAAGTGTTATGAAAAATCAATAATTTCAAGTACAAAACCCGGAACCACAGTACAAAATCCAATACATTACAGTATCGTGTCAAATGGACTAACAGGTAGTAATCCGTTAATCTGGTCCAACACAAGTGTTTGCTAACAAAGATTAGTTTAGGAAAAAGTCAAAGAAACTTTACTGGTCACTTCAAAGTCTTGTATGCATATGGGAACTTGGAGGTTGAGAAGCTGACAAATACTATTTATCTTTCCATACATAAGGTATTGACTAGATTGAGAATGACGTGATTTTGCTTGTTATGGACTAGTATCAAGATTATAATAACTCTAATGCTAGACTCACACAGACACACGCACACACAAGGAAGAAAAGAAAAAACTTAAGGCGTAAGAAACCTCCCCCTAAACGTAAACGATCTATGATCACGGTCACACATGACATAGAATCACGCTAATAAAAGATCGACAATTGATTGAATGTGTTTTTTTTTAGCAAAAACTGCAAAACAAGCGATATCAGGCGCATTTAAGAGTCTTTAGTGCTCACCTGTAAAAGTTGTTTGCATGAGGGTAGATAGATGTTGAAAAGTTAACAAATGGGAATAATTTTGCATACCTCAGCTTCAGACGGAGATTACATGAATCAAAGAATCTGTTCAAATTTCTCAACCAACCCTTCGTAAGTTTTGATGACTTTTCCAGGCACTCTCTTGTCTGGTATTTAAACTGATTTATTTGAGTTAAATAATTTTAGTTTCTGGTAAGAACCTATTAAATGCCAGATTTTCGCCAAAAATAAATTTGTTACGCTATTTTAGTTATTCACTTTGCTGGATGAGTAATATGTCATTGAAATACCCATTGATTGTTTGATTGTTTTAAGATATATGCACGTGTCGTCCATCCATCCAAGTGGAACAGAAAATTTAGTTCTGTTTATAAATAAGTCATCACTCATGACCTAATTAAACTCATTACAATCTTCTCATCACTGCTCTATATTTCTTGAGTAGAACAAAAACATAAAAACATGGAACCTCTCATAGTGACAATGTGTTCATTTTGCTTCTTGTTTTTGCTATACCAATTGTACAAACTATACGAACAAAGCAAAGATCAATGTTGCTACCTATTGCATTACGAATGCCACAAGCCTTCTGACGACAGAAAAATCGACACCGAATTCTCCGGCAACATTATAGCCCGGAACAAAAACCTTGGCCACCAGGAATACAAATTCCTACTGCGCGTCATCGTGAACTCGGGGATCGGTGAACAAACCTACGGCCCGCGAAACATCATCGAACACCGGGAAAACAGCCCGACTCTTCAAGACGGGATCTCCGAGATGGAGGAGTTTTTCACCGACACTTTGGACCGGCTTTTTCAAAAAACTGGCATTTCTCCTCAAGAAATCGACGTTCTTGTAGTGAACGTGGCTCTACTTTCTTCGGCTCCTTCTTTAACATCAAGAATTATCAATCGTTACAAAATGAGGGATGATATTAACTCCTTTAATCTCACCGGAATGGGATGCAGTGGAAGCCTAATTTCGATCAATTTAGTGCAGAACATATTCAAGTCTCATAAAAATGCTCTGGCAATCGTTGTCTGTTCCGAGTCCATTGCACCAAACTGGTACTCCGGCAATGACAAGTCAATGATTCTAACGAACTGCTTGTTTCGTTCGGGAGGGTGTTCGATTCTCCTCACGAACAATAGAGCTCTCCAAAATCGCGCAAAACTAAGGCTGAAATGTTTGGTTCGTACTCATTTAGGCGCGAGCGACGAAGCGCACAATTGTTGCATGCAGAAAGAGGACGATGATGGACGGCTCGGATTTTATCTCGGTAAGAATCTCCCGAAAACGGCCAAACGCGCCCTTACCAAGAACATATCGGATATAGCAACGAAAGCTCTGCCAATAAGGGAAATTATCAGGTACATCGCGGTGAGGTATGTGAAAAAGGTAGCGACTCTTGATCTGAAGGCTGGGATCGATCACTTTTGTCTTCATCCCGGAGGGACGGCTGTGATCGAAGAGATAAAAAAGAGTTTTGGGATGAGTCAGCACGATGTGGAGCCGTCTAGAATGACTTTGCATCGTTTTGGAAACACGTCAGCGAGTAGTTTATGGTACGTTTTGGGATATATGGAGGCTAAGAGGAGGATGAAGAAAGGCGATAAAGTTTGGATGATTAGTTTCGGTTCAGGTTTTAAGTGTAACAGTTGTATTTGGGAGGTGTTGAGGGATTTGGAGGATGGGAATGTTTGGCAGGATGTGATCGATGCATATCCTCTGGAGACGACAGCTAATCCGTATATGGAAAAATTCGGCTGGGTTAACCGAGAGACGTTGGAGATACCTGATAATGTAGTGTTTGATTGAAGTTTATGAAGGGATGGCACAAGAAAATTATATTATATAGCAGTGGTCTATGTTTTATTGGCATGTGGTTATGTTTGGAATTGTACTGTGTTATGTGTGTGTGTTTGTTTGGAAGGTAAATGAAATTCTATTAGATGGATGTTTGGAATTTTCAGTTTGGGGAGTAAAATAATGTCCTACGGTTTAATATTAGCAGGAATAATGTATAAGTAGCACTAGCAGTGATTTATGTCTTCTGAATTTGCTTTTCTTTGAGGTGGTTGTTTGCTATATTTTGTGTTTGTCATTTTGGTGAAGTAGCTGCAAGGACAATGTTGGCATTTCAAATAATAAAATGTAATTTATGGTTTTTTTTTTCAATTTAACTAATGATAATCAGTTTTTTTTTTCGTGTTCGCAAATGCGCCTAATGTTTACGCTTTGCAATTTGATGGATGTTGAACCAATTTGGTTTCGATTGGAAACAGAAATTTATTCTTTTAACAACTTTAAGTATAGGGGTTTTTTTAGAATGGGGTCTAATTATCAAAACATTTATAACAATAGGACTAAAAACATTTAGAGGATATGGGTATGGCTTCTTTACCGGAACTCTCTGATCCTCACCCGTCACCAATTTAGAAATTGGTTTGGAAGATACAACATTTTTATGGCGTTGTTGCTCGGACTCCCTCAATACAGTGACCAATGTTGAACGCGGCATCCATTGCGATCTTTCATGCCGCTTAATTTTTCACTGCTCGGACATAAAAATCTCCTCGATCAATTTTGTCCAGCCACTTTGTGATCTTTGGTGAAGCAGACTGCTCCTCTCTTTGGCGTCCTTTCTTGCAGGATGTCAAGATTACCTTTCGTCATTCCCCATCTACAAGCTCTTCTGAATCCGCAGACATGAAAATATGACGGCCCATGACTTGGCTTTCTATGTCGTATCATATGGCAAAACCTCTTTTGACCCCACCCCCTAATTTCCTTGTATCAAACATGCTCGGCGACTCGGCACTATTTTAATGTAAGAGCAACACTCTTGTTAGGCCGAACTAATATATCATTTATTAGGCCAAAATTTTACATTAATACATTATAATGCAAAAATCAATACATTATAATAAAAAATCAATACATCATAGTACAAAATCATTACAGTATAAAAACCAATATATCATAGTATGGGTCAGAGATTTATGAAAAACTAATACTTTACAGTAATACATCACAGTACAAAAATGAATACATTATAGTATCAGATCAGATAGCCTAACGGGTCATGACCCGTTAATCTGGTCTAACAGAAGTGTTTGCCTTAATGTAATGGTTAAGTGAATTGTTTGAATCTTGATTTATGCTATAATTGTTCATGCCATAATATAATGTTCAAAGATAGATTGGTTAAGAGTCATTCTGATACGACGTCAAAATCGACTTGATTATATGTGGTACGAAAGTAACGAAAGGGGTCGAAGGTTCAAGGTTCCGGCTGATTGATAACATGGTACTAATATATTTTTATGATTATTATGTAATTATGAAAACTAAAATTTCTAATATGAGAATATTTTCTTATTATGAAATTGAGTATAATTAGGAGATTTAATCCCATCTTGAGAAAAATTCCTATTAATTGGTGGACAACTGTAAATAATCTTATGAATAGGGGATTCAAGTTATATTATTTTCATAACATTCTTTCATAAATCTTCAATTCGCATGGATCATGGAACTCTTCTTTATGAATTTTATGGGGAAATAAAGAGGCGAGCTCTTATTTAGGAGAGGTGAACTTCTATACAAAAGACGAGGACCCTAAATTGGAACACGTCTCTTGTTTCTTGTCTTTTGTCTATATGAAGAGGACACAGGCGTTTTGAGCTCTCGCATATTTCTCTCGAACAATATCTTACTTAAGCATCTGAGGGCCTACGCCGGGTCTATCCGCTGCCTGGTCTGGGTTGTGTTTTGCAGGTTTGATCAGGTCGCCAGAAGCTGTCTGGAAGTTTATCAAGTCGCCGAGCACGTATTCGAGATTAGCACTTTATTTTTCTTGGTGAACCGATCTTTTTGGTCGCATCAAATGACATCGTCTGTGGGAAAGAGAGATATCGAGCCATTGAGCATAAGACGTGAGAATACACAAGTGAACTCTCGAACAGACTTGCTAATATCACAGATAAGTTCTAATCAACCAAGCCTAAGCGGCTTTTAAAAATTGATACTGTGTTTTACTTATCATGATTGAAAACTCTTATGTGGCAATTTATAATGGTCGATGGGGTATTAATCATGCATGGAGTTGGATAGATTGGTCTTTTAATTCTTTTACGTGTTTGATTGACGATGGGGTACTAATCACTCATGGAGAATTCTAATTGGCTTTATTTGATGTGGTTTAATACTTTGATGAGGGGATTTATTTGATATGATTTAATTTTATGGGGATATGCATATTTTTTATTTCTATGTGGTTTAATTCTTGATTGAAGGGACTTATTTTAATAAGTTGTCTGGAAGATATAAATATGTATTAATGAGGTTTAATTGGATTAATATTGTTATATGGTATATTTAACATGGTTCATTTTGTCAATTTTGTATAATATTATTTGGTTTGTTTGGCTTATATGGATTAATCAGTTTCTCATATATTATTTTGGGTTTATATGGTTTATTTGGTTTAATGGATTTATATGGGGATTATTGTTATGATATATGGTTTTGTATTGATGTTGATTTAGAAGGGTTAATTTATTTTGCTGCCCGAAATCTAACTCGGGAATGGTCAACTTAATGCGACGAGGTTGCCAATATTTAAGGCTATATATTAGGTCGCGTATCCAAATACTCAAGCAGATATGGTCTTGAAAATTTGCTACCTGAAAATAAAGAGGTCGCACGTTTTGGTATTAAAGGGGAGGTAAGATTTTTCCTTTGGAATGAATATGAATACGTATCAGGTACGATCGTTTAAATCTCGCAAAAGGGAGAGTTTTCTATTTTCTATATTACTTATTTTTTATTTCAATCAGTTAGAATATGGGGAATAGTTGATTTATACGATTTAAGATGTTTGGTTTAAATGGTTATGGTGTGTGATTCGATTTAAATGGTTAAGATCTGGTCACAAGTTTGGTTTACGTCATATTAATCAATGGTTTATGCATTGATGGTTTTATGATTTAAGTTGTGAAAAATATGTTTGATTAACATGTTCTCTGCGATCACAGCTTAATTCTCACGACCTCACTTTTATTCTTGCGACTTTAGCTACGACCTCATGCGACCTCATTACATAAAATAATATATGGTTTATTTGACTTAGACATGGGGGACTAAATAGGTTTCTTGGTCATTTATGTCTAATTCTATTGGTGATGCGACCTAGTTGATTTCTTTGCTTGCATTATTTGAACGCGGGAGACTGAGTTGTTTTCTCGATCACTTGTGATCTAATATGAACTATGGTATGAGGTTTCTGCGGACTAAAGGCATGGTATGGTTATTAGCTCATGGTCAACAGGTTTATAGTAATAAGGCGATGCTTAAAATATTTTAGGGTTATGGTTTATGATATGGATTGAATTTTTGGCCGACCTATTTTAGGTCGAATAAATAATTTATTGTTTTTCAGCCGAAGTATTTTAGGTCAGATAAATGAAATTTTTATTTTTTTATATATTCCACCGGATTTCGTACCTTAATCAATTAAAACATGGGGGACTAGCTGATACAAGATGAAAAGTCGACTTGATTATATATGGTACCTTAATGTTTTTTATAAAAACAATAACTAATTCAACTCAAAAGAATAATAAAAAATATAAAAAAATTCAAAAAAGAAATTCAAAAAAGGGAATGAAATGTAAATAGAAAACATAGAATATATAAATTTGTAATTTAACTAAAATAAATTAATTAATTAAATTAAAAAAATAAAAAATAAAAACTCAAAAAAAATGTACAATATATAATCAAAAACTTAATTAATTTAATTTATATTTTGTAATTTTAAAAATAAAGTACAATAATTAATGAAATTCAAAAAAGATATATTAACAAACACAAAATAAATTTTATTCTTTTAATAAAAGTATTTCCTAAGATTTTTAATTAATTAGTTATTTATTTATTTTTAATGCATAGAATATTTTATTTATCATTTTTTTAATTATTAAAAACATAAAAATAAAAAAAAATAATAATTTATGTTACTTGACTTCAACTATCCAACTTTTACTACTTAACGTGCTGATACGACACAACATCCATCTAGTAGTGAAGTTGGATAGTTGCGGCCAAGTAATAAAAAATATTATTTTACTCTATTTTTTGTATTTTTAATAAAAAAATAATAAATAAAATGATGTGAACCTTAAGCTTAAATAAAAACCTTACAAATAACTAGTAATTAAAGACCTGTGCGACATATTTTTAATAAAAGAATTGAATTTATTTTATATTTTTAAATGTGTTTTTTGAATTAAATTAATTATTTCCCTCCAAATTTGATGTTTCCGTTAACTTAAACGAAAAAGTTAGCCGGAGTATAAAAAGTGAGACCGAAATTAAACTTTGATTACTAATCTTGATACTTTGTAAATTTGGGGTACTGAACTTGAAATTCCGCCATAATTTGGGTACCAAAAGTGAGACTTATCCTTTAATTATAATTTCTTAATTAATTCCTAATCAAGTCATAATTACACAACTGATTGCTATTTGAATCATAATTATATAATTAACCTCCGATTATAATTACATAATTAACTCCTACTTGAATAATTTATTACATAATTAAACCTAATTCAATATTAATTAGGCAATTAACTCCAAATGTAATCATACTAGGGTAATTAATACCTAATTAAATCATAATTATATAATAACATCTAATTAAGACCAAATTAAATAATTAACCCATAATTAAATCATAAATACATAATTAAGCATAATTTGATCTTAATTAGGTAATTAACCCCCAATTAAATTATAATTACATAATATGCCCCCATTTTTTCCATAATTACATAATTAAACCATAGTTTAATCACAATTACTTAATTAACCCCTAGTTTAGTCATAATTGCAAAATGAACCCATAATTTCATCATAATTACGTAACTAACCCCTGATTTAATCATAATTACACAATCAAATCATAATTTGATCATGGATACGTTATTAAACCCTAATTTATTTTAATTATATAACAAATCCAATATCAAACCCTTATCCCTAAATTAACACTAACCCTAATATTGAAACCTACTTATCTACTGATTATATAATAATTAAATAACAAATACACAAAAATGTGCAACAGTTAAAAACTAAAAAATAAAATATATATATATACAAAGAATAAACTAATTACCTCATTTAATATGGCGGCAGTCGGCGGTAAGCGGCGACCGGTTGAAGCTGGGCAGACAGCGGCTGTAGGCTTGGGCGGTGGTGGTAGTGGGACAGTGGTAGAAGTGGAGGTTGGCGGCTTTAGGCTAGTGGAGGTGGTGGTGGCAGCTGCCGGAGGTCAGCGAAGGTGGCAGGTGCACAATGGTGGCAAGAGGTGTCTAGTGGTGTTGGTGGTGGTGCACAGTGGCCACAAAAGGACGATGACAAAAATGGAAAAGAAGAAAGGTGAAGAAGAAGTTGGCCACCCGGGTGTGCCTTTGTTCTATCTTATATGCGAGTTACCGAGGGTAACATAATCCCTTGGTATTACCGAGGGAATGAAATGACCTGCCTGTTGGGATACCCCTTGACCGTCGATTAATTATCCATCGACACATATTGACGGATAACCGATGAGAAGAGGCCTCTGATATTTTGCTGACGAGTAGGTGGTTTCAGTTATTATCGATGAGCTGTGGCCGTCAGTATCTACCGACGTCGTCTACCCATCGACATTTTTAAATTTTTTTAAACATATTGATGGTGACATACCTGTCGGCATTTTTAATTTTTAATTTATTATTATTTTATTATATATATTCGTATTTACAATACCTAATCATAATTTAGAGTGCATTAAACTAAGATTCAAATATCAAGCACAAATCAGTGATTTTACTATCAGATTTTTACATGTTCTTAAAGTATATGTTCTTATTGTACATGTTCTTATTTTTAAGAACATCATAAGTTTATTCGCAAATCAGAGAATTTAATATCTGAGGACCCGAAGCGAGAAAAGATTGATTCTGACCCAAACTCTGCCATGGAAGAAGAGACATCCACTCTTACTCACAAATTTGCCCGTTCAAATGTTAGAACTATGATTTAGGACAATGTACCTTCATCTCCTACAACTGACGCTAAAGTTGATGAAGACACTTTTGATTTGGGTAACGCTTTACATTGTCGTAAGATGGAGTTTCATTTTGAACGAAATATCTAAATTGAAGAATTTAGGGAAGTTGATGTTTATTCCCTGATTGAGAACCTAGTTTTGAGAAGATCGCAACTGACCTTTCCAATAATTATAGTCAGATTGTCTATGAATTTTATGCTTTTGCGACCCATTTCGTCACTATTCTGCTAATTCTAGATTTGATAATGTTTTTGTTCTCAATCATTTTGTTCTTTTTTTTCCCTGGTTCTTTTGAAACCCATTTTGGACTAATTTATGATCCTTTGGAGAATCTTGAAGCTAATCTTATTGTTGTTACATATGTCATGACTGATGGAAAACTTGATAAGTGGCTTCACCCTAGATTTTTGGTTAAATCTCTTTCCTTTAAGGATAACATCTTGTAAAAGATAGGGTTGCAGAACTTGACCTCCACCACTAATTAGTCTAGGGTTACTAAGAACCAAGCTAAAGTTTCGTACTAGATTCTTACTAGGAATTTTTTTTCTTTAGGTTAACTTATCTATAGGCATGTTGTTTCTTTGCTTGTAAGCCTAGTACATGAAAATGACTACTAGGCTTCTTCTCGTCATCATTTAACTTCCATTTAACATGGAAGTTGATCATTGACAGTATATTTAACATTATTCTTTTCCCGCTTTGATTTGGTCAATGTTAAATGTTGCTCAAATGAAGCCTGATCCTCGTTTAAGTGACTCTGTTGAGCCTTCTTTGCCACCTCTTATTGTTAGTGTTAGGACTGTTGATGATCAACTTCCATGTATGGACATAGAGTTGCTCAACCCACTAGTGTCCTCTATGCTTGCCATCATAAATTAATTAAGAGGTTGTTATCTGAACTGACTTTGAAAGATGTGCCCATATATATGTGGTATATTTGAAGCATATTCATTAGGTGTTGAAATCTGATGTTGTGGGGAACCTAAGCATTAAAAAGGTTGGTTCTTCAGCATCTTATTGAAAAGAGGGGAGAGATTTGGGATGTCAGCTGTTAAGAACAAGGAAAGGGGAAGGGCAAAGAAAAATGTATTGTTGCTGTGTTGGAGGGGTTGATAAATGAGGAAGAAGAGTTGAAAGATGATTTACTTTTGATGCTTCTAATTACATTTATGGCTGGTGATCGGATCCTACTTTTTATTTCTTTTTGAGTGATAATTGTAATGAGGATCTGATATAATTGAATATTATATTTTGTTGGATGGTTGATGTTGGTACTTAAGTGCCTTACATAGGATTTATTTTGTTCTATAATTTTTAAGCAGGGTTGATCGATATTGACCTTAGTGGTTGTGGATATTAGAAACTAAGTATAGTTTTTAAATTGTATAAAGTTTCATCTCTTGTCATGGATATTGGGAATTAAGTATTACTTTTTTGCATGTTTTTTTTTTTAACTTCTAAGTTAGATTACATATTCTTGTGTTCTTACATTTTTCACTCTAATATATTATTTATGTTCGAGTTTGACTTACAGGAATTGGTTAAGTTCTAGCTGATGTTGCTTCATCATTTTGTATATTTGTTTTTGGTATTATTTTTACTTGTTTACAAGATTTTGAGAAATAGGGTTTCTGAACTAAATGCTAAAGGGGCAGATTGTAGTAAAATATGAATCGACAACATTAAAAGTATTTCATGAAAGTTACATTAAGTATAAGTATTTCATACTTAACAAGTGAAAGAAGGATATAAGAGAAGTTAATATCTCCACATATAAATTGTCTTATATACTATTAAAGTTTTTTGTAAATAACTTATTTGTTTATATGCGCTCGGAAAGGGGAAAGAAAAATAATATATGTCAAGATCCAATGTATAGAGTTTGTAAGATTCAGAAGAATCAGATAAGTTTTCAAAGAGCTTCAATATGGAAATTTCGTGTTCCTACATAAAGTAAAAGAATCATATGAAGTTTGAGTTCTACACAAGGTAACAAGCTGAAAGAAGGATGCAGAATCCTATAAGGACTCAACTTGTTCAAGAAGGCAGTTTGCTAAAGTCAGGCCCATGAATATACACGCCGCTTCAAGACCGACCTATTTTTTTATATATATAATTGATAGTTTTCATTGTAAAAAGTACGATAAGAGTGCAGAGCTTAAGTACACATATCGTAAACTCATATATTCTTATTATATTTCATATTTAGGATTGATTTAGGATTCTAAAATATGTACCAACATTACAAGAATATTGAAATATAAAATTTTCTATAATTATGAAGGTACTAAGGATTATTATCTTTCAACCTTTGAAGGAGTTCGTAGGACTTTCAATCTAAGGAAGTTAGTCGGAAAAGTAGTGACGGATAGTATGTAACTACTTTTGTAAGGTAGGAGGGAGTTCATACTTGTAATTCAAAGTAGTTCAAAGTGCAAACACTATATTAATAAAAAAAAACTTTGAGAGGACGAGAGATTCTTCCTCATGCAAATAATTTTTGTTATTTGATTATTGTTTACTTTTGCACTTCTTTTATGTTACTATATAAAATACTTATTTAAGAACATATAATTCTAATAACCACACAACTTCCGTGGTTGTTAGAACAAATATTATAATATTGATGATGGTATTAATTGAGTGTAATTATATGACTAGATTCCCCAATCACAGGTAATTTGATATTTGATAAGATTTTACATGGTAAGATTGTAAACCGGAAAATGGAACTAACAGTGAAGTGAATGGAAGCCTTGTCGACAACAGATGCAGTAAACGCGCAAATTAGAACTCAACATCCAAGTCTACAACCACTGAAGAACCGATAACCAACTTAGTTGACAACCTCACGCTCTTAGGTGTTTGAAAAAATCATCTAAGTATCAAACGTCAAATACTCAAGTTTTAAGGAGAATAGAGCCAACTAAAAGAGTTCATATGACTGGAATTAAATATTCCATTGACAATTCGTTGAAGAGCTCTGAAAAGACCACTGCCACATTAAATGGGCTCATATGGGTTTGTTGTAGCTTATAGAGACACATTGCCCCCAACTAATTTCCTTCATGTGTCACAGAATCTACCAGCTACTCGCTTCAAATCATGTAATTAAATGCTTCAGATTTAGGCAATGAAATCCTCAATGGCTATATTCAAAAAGGTCCACCTATGAATAGTCAATGATGGACCCCTTTGAATTTTACCAATTGAAAGTCCATTTTCTTATCATACTCAATCTAAGATATATTCGAATTCAATATCTCGCAATCATCCAACATTTTGATTCAGAGATAAAAGTTGATTTGCTTTTTTTTGAAAAGAAATTAACCTTATCCAACTGCCAATATTAAAGAATATAATACATATTTTGATCTGTTCCACACACCTTTTAAGAATCAAGAGTGATTCAAGGCGAATCTGAGAAGAGTGGTCTAAATCGGATTTAAGCATAGTGATTGTAGGTGGATAAGAGCATAGTGATCATAAACGAATCAAAGAGAAACTTGATCAATGGACGAATAAGGGAAAAAATTGATAAGTGAATCAAGGATGAACTTCAACTAAGGAACGATAAGTGTCAGCAGCTGAGGGGGTAATGAGCGAGTTTCAAGTGATTGGTACCAAGGCATTTTCAAAAATAAAGGACAACTAAATACACGTGGTATGTTAGAATACTCGCCAAGAGAGGCCATATTGTATTGGAGAATATGTTTTTGGATTTTAAGACGTAAAATATTACATGCACATACGGGTAAAATTAATTAAATAATACATATTTTAATATAAATAATATATATCGTCCCTATATATTAATGCAAAATCCTCTTAACCTATGTGTCTGCTTCGTATGCTTCGTTTGACAAATAAAAAATTCTGGTGCTTCGTACGAGCCTAATATTTACCTAATTTAATATTTTTTTTTTATTGTATCTTACCCAATTTAATATTCTTTATTATATTTTTCCTTATTCAATACTTTCTTTTGATTCTCATAATATAAAAATAGAAATAAATCATATATAATTAGCAGATAAGATCTAAATTAGTTATTTTAATTAAAACAAAAACTATATATGAAATAATTTTAATTAAAAGTTTTTTATTATAAAAATAATTAAATAAGTTTTATTGATAATATAATTTAAAATAAATTTATTTTTGGAGTTTCAAATATTCTGTATAGGTAAAGTATGAGTTATTTACAATAATATAAGCATGTAACTAAATATTAGTAATGTATTCAATCTAAATATAAATATATTAAATTATATACTAATAATTAATAAATATTGATTAGACACCAGTACAATGCGACACGGGTTGAGAGTATGATACCTTTTACATATCTCAAAGTATGTAATTAATTATTATTAATAAATTTATTCTAAACATTAATATATATAAAATAATTTAATAATAATAATAATTAATAAAATAGATATCAGACACGAGTTTAGAATGTGACGCCTTTTGAATTTTTGTAAGTATGTAACTAARATTTAATGAATTTAATTTAAAYATCAAATAAAATATTATTTAATATTTATAATAATTAAYAAATAGATTAGACATGTACAAGGTACGGGTTGAGAATAATTATCTTAATTTTTTATTTTAGATTTAAAATCCAGTAATTATCACAAATATCTTTTATATTTATCCTTTGATAAGTTTCATGTAATACACGGGTGTTAAACAAGTATATATTAATACTCCTCCTAATTTAGGTGTCTGCTTCGTATGTTTCGCTTGGATAATAAAAAAACCTTGGTGCTTCATTTGCTTATGTGTCATCCGTGCCTAATATATACCTAATTTAATATTTTCCTTTTACTATATCTTGCCTAATTTAATATTTTCTTTTATTATATTTAACCTAACTTTATAGTTTTCTTTTATTATATTTTTTCTAATTCAATAATCTTCTTTTATACTCCTAATATAAAAATATAAATAAGTCATATATAATTAGTAGAAAAAAATATTGATTAATTATTTTAATTAAAAGATAAATTACATATGAAATAACTTTAATTACAAAAAAAAAACTTATATATGAATATAATTAATACATTGTATTTTTAATAAAAATTAAAATAATTTAATTTTAAAATTTTAAATATTTTGTATAGATAAATTATGATATATTTGTAATAATTGAAGTATGTAACTAAATATTAGTAATGAACTCAATCTTAATATAAGAAAATAAAATTATATAATAATAATTAATTAATATTTATTAGACAATGACACAATGAGAGAAGGYTTGATAGTATAACACCTTTTGAATTTTTCAAAGTATGTAACTATAATTACTAACAAAATTAATTTAAACATAAAATATAAAATGAATTAATAATAATTAATTAATATAAATTAGAGAAGGATTGAAAATGTGACATCTTTTGAGTTTTTATAAGTATGCAAATATAATTATTAATGAATATAATATGAACATTAAAATATAATATTAATCAGTAGTTATAATAATTAATAAATTGAACAGGGCACGGGTTAAGATACACATCCTTTCAATTTTTTTATTTTAAATTTAAAACTTTATAATTTGACAAGTATTTTTTATATTTAGTTTTTTATAAATCCCGTGTAATACATGGGGTGTTAAACTAGTATATATATATATGTGTGTGTGTGTGTGTGTGTGTGTGTGTGTGTGTGTGGAAGAAATAAAAAATGTACCACGACGCTGTTGCTACCCGTGCCCAGGGGCGAATTTGAGAAAAATATAAGTTTCAATCTGGGACGCTGGTGGCAACAGAGTACCGGGTCATTTGGTAAATTCCAAAATACACAAAATTAGGGAGTACTGTTTGACGCAATTTTTATGGGAAATGATACAACAAAATATCACTATACTTCTAGTTGTACGGATAAGTTTCTTTTATTTATTATTTTTATTTAAAATTTTAAAATATGTTTTTTTTGGAATTTTTAATGACTACTTATTTTTTTTTATTTGATTTGTTTAAACTTTAATTATTAGTTTTCTTAGCGGGTAATAAATGATCGATATAAAAAGCTATTTATATCAAGATAACTCCCTAATTTACGACTATAATTTATTTTGATCTAATATCCACAATTCATCTACTATATTTACCTGTTAAAATATAAATTACTACAGCTTTAGAAATATATCGTTTAAAAATGTTCGTGTATCATTATTAATTTATATTTTAACAGACAAGTCTAGTAGATAAATTATAAATATCATATCAAAATAAATTATAGTCATAAATTAGATATCGTTTTAATATAAATAACATTATGTCGATCATATAGTACACGTTAAAAAAAACTAAATAAATTGTATGCAAATCAAATGAAAAATACAAGTAGTAATTAAAAATCTCAAATAAAATATATTTTAAAATTTTAAATAAAAATAATAAATAAAAGAAACCTACCGTAAAACTAGGCGAACAGTGGTATTTTGTTGTATCCCGCCCCGCCCGTATACGGTTCGTACCCACCCACATATCATTATTTAAAAATAATTAAAAAAGTCCACGGAACTTGATTTTTATATCCCCATATATATTATTTATTTAATTTATATTAATATATATATTATTTATTTATTTTTCCCTCATTTACGTTTCGCACTTACTTTACCTACCTTTAATGCTTTAACATATTTCACCTTATCCCTGCCTAGAGGTGTTTAGACGGTTTGAACCGTCGGTACTAAAAATATACTTGGAATGTAATAAAAATACTTCAACCATTTTCGTTTCATAGAACAATACATTCTTCCAATCGTTCATTTTTCATGCATTCCTTAAAGATGAATGCAATTTTAACACAATTTTTAACAGTAAGGTGAGAAGTCGGATAATAAACAACGGAAAATAAATTAGTATAGCATCATTAAATACCTTTAAAACTTTTTTCAAATAATTACACGTAGAACATTGGTTTGTATATAACATAATTCCAGTTTCTTGTAGGGAAAAAAACGAACACAAAGTCTCTCTATACGAATATGTATCTTTCAATAATTTATATGTAGAGTTCCAACGAGTAGGCACATCGGTTGAAAAAATTTTCGGTTCAAACCCTTTTTCCCTAAAAAATCTTGCCCATTTTCGTTGCAAAGATTTATTTCCATGAATACACGTGACCGCCGCTTTAATTGGAGAAAGTTCATTTTTCAAAACATTCAAACCATCTTGAGCACACAAATTCAAAATATGGCATATGCATCTAATATGAAAGAATAAGCCACCAATAGATGGTTTACAAATACTAATAAGCTCATTAACACTCGTCGTATTAGAAGTTGCATTGTGAAATGAAATAGAAAATATTTTTTCAACTAGACCATAATCTTGACAAATCAAATGAATTAATTGACAAATATTATGTGCATTGTGAGGAGATTTAAAATCTCTATATGCAAGCAAATATTTTTGTAAAGTACATGAATTATCAACCCAATGACATGTAAYACCCATGTAAGAGTTTCGTTCTCAATGATCACTCCAAACAATCGAGCAAATTGAAACCTTGTTTGGTAAACTAGCAGATTCATTACATAAGTTTAACTTATATTCACCAACAGCTTTTTTAATATCACGAGTAAGGGTAGAGCGTGAGATGCTCGTACTCGAGGGATTAAAAGAAAGTTGGGTGAATTTTGCATATAAATCATCACCGGCAAAGTTAAAAGGAAGAGATCTAGAAGAAGTAAATTTTGCTAATTCCTTTCTATGAGTAGCGTCGTAATATGTAAAAAAAGAAGAGGAGTTCGTACTTACCTATCCTCCTTGTAGTTGCGTTGAGTCCTATCGATACCGACTTTGTCGGGGTGTTTGTTGTTGAGATGGTTGTGCATATTCCCATATCCTCCTCCTTCTAAAAATTGGTAAGATGATGTACAATAGTTGCAAGTGACACGGTACTCCTTTTTCATTTTTTGCCGTCTTCCGGAGGTGGCTCGTTTGCGGGTGGCGGGATCTCGATATTTTGAAATTTTTCTTGAAAATATCGGGTTTTAACTCCGTTGTTGCCCGAGAATGAATTTTTGGGTTTCTTGGAGGAGGCAATTCATCCTCCTCTTCAATGGGCGGCACATCTTCACCGGCAAAGGCGGCGGCGGCGGCTCGATAAGTTTGATCAATGTCGGTATCACTCCAATCTTCATCAATTTGGGATTGTAGTAACCGACCGAAGGAGTGTTGCCTTGTGATAAGCCGATGGGATGGACATTGACGTAGTCATCGAGTGCTATAGTCTTCCCCTTATCGACTCGACGAGAACGAGAAGAACCTCCATGCTTGACATTTTTTTAGAAGTTAAGATTAATACAAAAAAATAAGAAAGAGTAGTAGTAGGCTAAAGTAATAGGATTATAACTAGAAAGTACGAAATATATTTGGAATTATAACACTAAACTTAAATAAGTTTAGTTTAGAATTAGGAAGACTTGATAATAATTAAAAAATCTTAGTAAATCATTAAATTCGCAAAGAGGGACAATGTAGAATAGAGATGTTATAGAAGATGAGAGATTGATGTGAGAGAAATGAGTTGGGAATGGGGGGTATTTATAGGAGTGAAAAAATCAAAAAA
>BMAC01000826.1:378750-437562 GCA_014905375.1 Phtheirospermum japonicum | reverse complement strand
AATCACTTTCTCAGAGCGCTTTGGTTTTACTATGCTTGAAAATCGTTTTCGGATTACTACATTCAGACCAAACTTCTTTATACATTTGAAACACTTTTCTGTCACTTATATACATTACACATGGATTCCTCTTCTGCAAATCTTGGAACTGTGTAAGTTGATTCCTCACATTGATTCCATGCACCAAATACATATTTATTTTGGGGTGATTACGATATCCATGACTTTCAATCTAATTACAAAAAGACTAGCCATTTTTCAAATAATACTTACTCTTGATATTTGTTTATATTTTACTAATTGCACCCTATACAGGGTATTCTTTAAATAATAATTACTCATGAATAGATTTTTTTTTTTTAAATTATGGGAAACCTCAAGTGTAGTTTTTGTAATTTATTCACTCTATTTTATGTTAGCAGGTATGGTATCAATAGGCTGGAGAAATGCTATGGCAATGATCATCAACAGAAGGAAGCTTGAGGTACACTTACTTCACATAAGATCTTTTGACTTGGATAACCCTTCAACTAGAACTAAAAAAAAGAAATCTTTTTTTATCTAAGCTCTGTTTTGAGATAGTTAGTAAAGCCTCATCTAGGCCAGAGACCATGGTAAAAGACAAAGACTAAGACATAACTTTGATTGGTAAATTCGTTGATGAATGGATACTCAACTCTTCATCTTGAACAATAGAAGATATCATGTGGGGTGCCCAACAAACTCGTTATTCATTTGAGCAAGAATTGGAGCAACACCTGAATTATCCCAACAGTTGGTGAATGTAAACATCGCGATTTAAAAACTTATAATCTAAAAGTTTAGAACTTTTTAACTTATAATCTAAAAGTTTAGAACTTTTTTTTAAGTTTAGTAGTTAAAAAAGTTAATAATATTGTTTCTTAAAAATTAATAAGCTAAAAGAGAACTTAAATGGAAAACAGTGAGGAAAACAGTAAGGAAAACAAGATCATTTGCAAGAGCCTGCTGATTGACTCTGAAAACAACCAGTTTCCAGTCAGCGACGAATTTCAAGTGTGTGTGTGTGTGTACACTCAAGAAGTTTTATCATGAAATAGATATCTTCCAGGAAACACGTGAGTGGCAATTTCTTTATTTCGATCGTATAACAGATCAAGTATGCAGTGCCAGAATAATAAGGCAAAAAATATAAGCTGAGTTGTAAAATCCCACATGAATAGCTACATAACCAAGGTAATTAAGAAAAAGTGAATTAGTAAGGGAACAATTCTTAACACTCCACTCAAAGCAGTAGATTTCACTTTAAATGTCGAAAAATAGCAATAATAAAACTCTTTTGCAAGATTATTAAGACAAGCAGGCCACTTGGAGGGTTCAAATAAAAGAACTAGAGTTAAAGCATATAGGCACATTTACATATTCATCAAATACATCCTTGAGAAAAACATTAATATATATTACAGGGACCAAGCTAATAGCACACTTGTCGAGAAAAACCACTGACGACACTACAAATGCATAAATTGCCTATGAGTTCATCAACTAGACTAGAGAATAATAATCTCTTAATATTCTATAAGAAACTCGTTGGACACGTTAGAATAAGATTCGATACCAGTCATAAAGACAAAACAAAAAGAATAAGTGTGCAAAATATTCTCAAGTGCGTAGGGAACCAACATCAAATCCAATGTTAGGTCATTATAGACAGTAGTTGGTGCACTCATGAGTTCCTTTGGAATTGACAACAAGGATGAAACAATAATTGATTAAAATAAATATGCAAGAGAATCTAAAAAATTGCCTGCAAGCTGAACATAATTGAGACTTATAAAGTTTACTAAAAAAATTGTTTCCTTAGCACCTGAGGTACCATCTATATGTATGCTAGCAACAATTGCTAATTTCAATTGCATTTTTGGTGCATTTCTAGCATATTATCTTATAACCATCAACCAATCCACCCCTAAATATCTTTCATGGCCCATTAGTTCATCTAAATAATTTTTAACCAGACAGCCCATTCCTAGACAGTGAGATCATAGAATTATATAATCAAGCAAAACAATATCACTGAACCTTCACTTGAAGGTATTAGTAGTATATACTTGACACTACAGAAATGTAGTGCAGGCAAAAGGAACTCATAAATGCGTCAGCACACACTGTCACAGATTTATTTCTATGTGATTTTCATAACATATAGGTCAATCGGGTAACTAGCCCATTGGGACACTTATTGTCAAAAGCTACCACATAACTACACCAAAAGCATTAACACTACACACATCCCAACAACACTATTATATCCGAAACCAGCATATCCATTGTTTTGTTAGTATTCAAGGTTATCTTTGTGGTAGTGGGTTCAGATCATAATCAAGTTCTACTAAAAAACACAAAAAATAACCTATAGGTAGAAATCGGATCAATGTAAACTAATAATTCATTTTAAAAAACTAACCTTGAGGTTTAGCTTAATTACAAAAAAAAAAGTTATACTACTAAAGAAAAAAAAAATCCAAATTAGGCTAAACTTTAGTGGTAGTTTTGTAATTATACAAAAATGGACTTTTATACCCCTACCATAAATTTTTCGTCAAAGAACCCCTGTTTATGATGCTGGTTTTTGTGTACTAAGAAATATCTATCAACAAATGAGGAGTTTTCATATGAGACTTTTTCATACTTTAATGACTATAGAGCATACGTTGAAGTTATTGCAATTAAAGAATACATCCAAAAATGCAATTTCTAATATGCAGCTATCAATGACAATATAAAAGTTGCGGATCATGGCATGCAAAGATAAATAAATATATGTTTCACCAAGTAACTATTGGGATATGTACAAATACTCCCCTTAAGAGTTGGTCTAATTACAAAATGACCCTTATCATTGAAAGTTAAAATGTCCCCTGGACAAATGGTTATGTTTTAAAAGTTATACTTATAGAGGTCTACTCTGAAGAGGATATTTGTAATTTTCAAAGGTAATTGGGCTTTTCTGTAATTAGACTAAACAACAGGTGTAGTTTTTGGACATTTGTTTTTCAGAAATTTTCGTTTGAAACCCTTTTGAAAATTCGAGACAGAGAATTATGATGGAACTTAAGGATTAAGAAGACTACTAAATGTGGGAGAAAGTAATGTAGGACAGACAAAAAAAATCAACGAAAAATGTTCAGGCGAAGAATTTGTCCAGACATCGAAAACTAAAATACCTGTCATGGGGTTAAGTGATTCAGGAGAAGAATTTCCAGACATCTAATMTTATATATCCTGTCATAAATATTTGCGATGAAAAACTAAGTAAAAAATATAAATATAATTACAATAACTACCTCTAAGGTTTATCCTAATTACAAGAAACCCCGATTATCTTTCAARATTAGAAATAACCCCATGACAGTTACACTTGTCTTACAAAATCTCACCTTCAAGTGGGGTCCAAGTAGGGGCTATTTGTAAGGTAAATACAAAACTCAAGGGGTTATTTGCAATTCTAAAAGATAAGTGGGGCTTCTTTTGTAATTAGGCAAAACCTCAGGTGTAGTTTTTGTAATTGTAGCTTGATTTATATATATATATATATATATATATATATATATATATATATATATATATATATTGAAGATGATTTCATCCAAGTTTAGTCCCAAATCAAAGTCTCAAGAAAGATGTCATTTATATATATTTGCAGGAGTTAGTCAGCTGTTTTAATTCCTGGAAACTTCTTTCATTCATTGATAGATATAAAAAAATAGGATAATTGTTTGAAGAGTTGAAAATGCCTTATTATCTGACCTGTTGAGAAATTGCAAAATGATTAATATTTTCTGGCTAGCCTGTTGCCTGGTGGCAATATTCAGTATCTATTAATTAATTATACACCCACCTTGCTTACTAGTTAGTGAACAGCAGGAAAACACACACAACTACTGCCACACGTATACATCTTGATTGAAAAAAGAAAAAGGTTAAAAAAATCTTAGCTAATACAATTAAATGCAACAACTATATATATATATAAATAAATCTCATTGGAACTTGTAATGTAGCAAATAAATCGAGAACCCTTTAAACAGCTCTCTCTTTCTCTACCTAAAGAAAATAAGACGAAAAATATAAATATGAAAATCATCAAGATTTCTAATTTGTGGTCCTTTGATTCATCTATTTGTTGTAGGGGTTTCACGTGTGTTTTTCTTATTCTTTGCATGAGTTGTTGTGAGGGAGCAGTAACACTGCCACCAAACGTGACGATTCCAGGAATTTTTGCGTTTGGCGATTTGATAGTTGATCAGGGTAATAACAATGCATAAGATGATTGATGGTTGGTCTTTTAAATAGATTTGATTAGTAACATTTTAAAATAGATAATGCTGGCAGTGGTCAACTCTATGTAAAAAAAATGAGAAAAATAATTAATTTCCAAAGGGAAACATTGAAATCATCAAGTCAAACCAATGTAAGAATTTTCAGTTTGAATAAGACCAAAACATTTCGTAACACGAGCATCCATACTCAAACTTACAGGTAGAGATGAAACAAAAGAAAAGTAACAGAAACATACTGCAGTAGGAAAATGTTGGGTTGCGCCAGCAAAGAAACTGCTCTTGGCCTTAGCTCCCACTCATCGAAGCAATTCAGGCAGTTCGTGAAGCACCTCGCATGAGGTGGGTGAGCCTGCAAATCGTAATCAGAAACAGGAAACTCAATGTTAGATAGCATAAAAGTACACTTATGTGCCAAATCACAAATCAAAAAGGTTGAAAAACTAATCAATGTAGAAGACATCGCCCTATTAAACAAATCAAAATAGAACACTATATTATTCTCAATTATTCCATAACAATACAAATAGGGTTAAACTCGTAAAAATTTGACGATCCCTCAAGCAAAAGGTGCCCATTGACAGTTTAATTTTTCGCTTTTTATGTTGAACAAATGGCGGGATGGGATAATTCAGATTTCATTGAAAGTTTGAACGTCTAAATTGGAAGCTAGGTTAGAAATGATCAAATGCAAAGAAAAATCTATGTTTTGGCAGAATGCAACTTCATATTATCAATATTTTGTTTTCAAACTATTTTATAAGCTTAATTACCTTTGTCCTCCTGTCGCAATCAGTAAAGCGATCTCCCCCGGCCGCTGGGCCTTGAAAAGAATGTGCCTGAGCTTGACCTGCAAGGATCAGACCTCTACTGTAAGTTTAACTCTTCTAAAGGAACTATATATATTCTGTGATAATTTTTTGGAGTACATGCCAAAACAAAAATTGMCTCTTTCAATCATATGAATAGTCAATTCTGTAAAACCATACAATAAAATTGCAAAAAACTGGAGAGCTAGGCCAAAATATCAATCAAATTAAGACATTAATTGAATATCCCTCAATTCATTAATCAGTGAATAATTTTCTCAAATAATAATGAAATAATCGAACACTCATCAAATCCAAGCAGTTCAACAAGAAACCCGCCAGCTAGAACATAGAACACAACACGATTAAACACTCACCAGTCACAAAACGGTGGAGAAGAAGCGGGACGCTCCGATTTCGCCAATTTCAGGTGTTGGTTACATTTGCCCTAATTAGGGTTTTTATAAGCAATTCGATTAGGTCGAGAGCTGAGAGGTTGATGTTAGATGTTATGGTGGCGGACAACGGAGAGATTTACAGGGTAAGAAATGACGGCGCGCGGGGCTGAGAATGGGATGGACGGAGGTCGGAAGCAAAGCTGTGAGCGGAGACTTACGGGGAGAGAGAAATACTGAGAAGTATTTATGGGGACGATTAATAGTCTTATTTTATTATTTATTTTATTTAATATTTTTTTAATACAATTTACCACGTCGGCTTTAAAAAACCCGACGAGCGAACTAGCATATCACGTCGGTTTTAAAATACCCGACGAAAAAGTATCGCATATCACGTCGGTTTATTCAGAAACCGACGTTGAATACATTCCACGTCGGTTTTTGTAAAACCGACGTTAATAAGCCGACGTGAAAAGCCAGTTTTGTAGTAGTGCAAGTTGAGACTTCCGTTATGGCATGTTGAGAACATTGGGCCTTTGAGAATATTTTCTGGTACTCACTATGTCTGTAGGATCTCCTTTCATGGTGAAATCCTCGATGTGTGGCATTGGCACGTCTGGTACTGGTTCATGTGAAGCCAAACTTTCACTTGGATTGAGACTTGTTGAAGGAGCACTTCTCGGAACCAAGGCCGAAGATTCTCCCGTGTTCATTTTTAAATCTACAATTCCCAACCCGGTGAAAGATTTGACAAGGTCGTGTAGATCTTAAATGATGATTTTCTCCATCACTTCTTGGGATATAATGGAGTTTCTTTGATGATAAACATCATCTTTTCTTCCTCCGTTGGTTGTCTTATAACCTCGATTGGTTTCCCCTTTTGATGTAAAGAGGATTCTGTTCCGAAGGTTATACGTCGTCTTCTTCCGCCTGTACTTGACTTGGCTTCAACAGCCTTGACTCTTTTTTGAACATCAATTAGGATTTTTCGTGTTTCCTTTTGATGTTCAATTATATCTTTCATCTGCACCTGAATAAGTTGTTGATAGTGGTCAATGTCTTGTACCCTTCTTTGGATTTTTCTAAGATTTTTTGGATTCTTAGAGGAATCGGTTATCACCTCACTGCAATTGGATCTATTAATGGGATTCATGAGCTACATCCTTATGATTCATCAGATCCTTCTTTAGCATCTTAATCCAAAGGTAACTCAGGTGATACGCTTTTTGTTTCTCGCATTATCTCAAGGTTTTTCTGTTGACTCCGGAGAGAGCTTGTTCAACATATTGATTGTCCCAATATGTTATTTTTCTTGATGGTCTAACTCGTATATTTCCAAAATTTGAAAATATCTTTTGAAATGAATACATCTCGAACACTTATCGAATCCATTTTGGGGATAATTTCTCCTCACCAAAAGTTAATTTCATAAATATAATAAATTTTCTATAAAAGCTCTTAATAAACCTAGCTTTGATACCAATTTGTGAGTTAACACAACTTTTGAGATAAAATTGTAAAATAAAATATATTTTGGGAAGTGTAAATTTGTAAAAAAGTTTAAAATTCCAGTAGCATTTTCCCATACTTCTTTTTAATTAAAAGTTCTTGATGGAAATGGCGTAAAATCAAATCCTTCTCCTGAAACTCTTCCTAAGGCATTTTCTGCAAATAGCTTTACTCATTTTGTAGTGTTTGCAAATGTTAATCTTTGACTTTGTTTTATTTAATCAAGTGTGTTTTAAGTGTTTGCAAATGTTAATCTTTGACTTTGTTTTATTTAATCAAGTGTGTTTTCTACATTATTATTTTCAATTTTCTATTTTTCGTGTTAAATAATTGTATCGCTCATGTACGAGTGGTTTTGCTTTCTATGCAAAAGCTAATAGTGAAAGCCTTTTATTGTGTGTGTGGACACTTCAACTTTGCTGCAAACACTCTCGAAATCCAATTCGTATACTAGGACTAGAAATTTGTAACCTACCATGTGCCTAAAAATAAAAATAAATGTTCAAGGTCCCCTGACAGATTATATTACTAATCAATTAGTGTAGTATTTGGTATACATGCGTATAGGCTATAAGCCTATAATCCTAAAGCTCGTGTCCATCAAATTTATGGAGGTATTATTATACTTGGCCCCCTTTCAGGATTAAATTTAGATTTTTGGATAATTTGGAAGCACGGACTGGCAGATCATGAAAAATTTTTGCTCTTTTTTTTTTTTCCTTTTTGTTTTTTTAAAGTATTTAAGTTTTAATCAATGTCTAGAAAAAGTATACGCAATCAAGGGTATTAGTTGAAATTCACACTTCGAATAATATTAAATTTAACCAGACTGATAGTAGAATTTATGCTGTGTTTGTTTGTGTTGCGTGTACAAAATATTGTCAAAAAAGCTTTGCTTGAACTTTGTCACTGATAGTCTCCATAAATTGTGAAAGCCACATGCCATTCAATCGTGGACCTCTTCTGACAAAAATTAATAAGAATGGTGGGCGAAGCTTATCCAAAAAGCTCAATAATTATTTTGCCCATTTGAAACCAGTTTGTTTGTCTTTATACAATTCCCACATATGGAATTTTGTTATTAGAAATAGAGAGAATGAAAAACGGAAGCTATTTGTTATCTATTGTTTGAGTTTCTTAAACTCAAAACTTAAAATTGAAATATATAGGAAAATTCCGTGTTGTTCAATCTAATTAACTATAAAAATCTTTGGCAAAAAACGAAATGTGTGATTGGCCTAGCATTTGTTTCGTTCATATTATTTTTATTTTAGTATGAAGAAAACTCTGAAAAATGTAAGGGATGGATGTGCGATGCAATAAGATAATAATCATTGATGTGATATAAAAAAATAAAAAAATAAAAAAATAAAATAGGTGCCGTGAAGGCACCATTTTTCACTGAATCACAATCATTCGATAAAAAATTAGTTATAAATATTGATAAATAGATAGAAATAAATGCATGAGATGGGAACACGATGGATTCACGCACCATAGACATTTCCAAAAAATAATTGATAGATAATAATATATGAGTGTGGATTGTGAATTTGTAGAGGTGTGTATTCTAATATTGTATTATTATTATTATATTTTTTTTTTTTGTAAAAAATGCGTCGATATTAATTGATGATAGAAAAATTAGAACAAGTGAAGAGGAAATAAATATCACAAAGTTTGGATAAGAAATGTCAAAGTGGGTGAAAAAAAAAATATTTTTCATACAAGCGCAGGCTTACCATTTTTTTTTTGTTTTGTTTTGTTTTGTTTTTTTATTATGGTTATGCCAGCAAGACTCGTTGAAAAAGTAGTTTTTGAGTAAAAAAAAAAGTGACAACAATAATAATCACTTTATATATATATATTAATATGTAAAATATTTTTATTATGTGTCCGATTCGTATACTTACATTTAATAAATAATTTTATATTATTTCGATTGCTTATGTGTCATCCAAATCTAATATTATCTAATTATCTAATTTTTTTTATTATATATTGTCTAATTTAATTTTTTTTTATTATTATATTTTGCTTAATTCCACATTCCTCTTTTATTTAATTCAATACTTTACTTTTATTTACCTAATATAAAAATAGAGATAAGTCATGTATAATTAGTACTAGAAAAGATCTGAACTAGTTGTTTTAATTTAAAGATAAATTACATATGAAATAATCCAAATTACAAAAGAAAGAAAGCATTATTATGAAAATAATTGAATCAGTTGTATTTATAATAAAAATAAAAATAATTTTATTTTTTGAGTTCTAAATATTCTATATACGTGCTGAGAGTATAACACCTTTAATTATTCAAGGTACGTAACCAATAATTATTATTGAATTTAACCAAAATATTAAAATATAAAATAATTTAATAATGATTATTAATTAAATAAGATTAGACACGTATTTAGAAAGTGATATCTATTGAATTTTTCTTAGTATGTAAATAAATCATTAACGAATTTAATATATATATATATATATATATATATATATATTAAAATGAAAAATTATATAATAATTAAAAATAGATTAGAAATGTACAAGGCACGGGTTGAAAATATATCATTTGAATCTTTTATTTTAAATTTAAAATTTTATAATTATCACAAATATATTTTTATATTATTATTAAATTGTTAAACCACCAACAACAAAAACAACACCACCACCAACCACAAAAACAACAATATGCGGTAAAGATAAACAAGTTTTTTTCCATCTCTATCTATCACGGAAGCTTGCATATAAAATAGCTCTAATTAGCTCGTTTCATGAAACTAAAATTCTAAGACACTAAGGCCATGTTTGGTATAAGGCTTCTGAATACATGAATTGGGATCGCGAATCTCAATGTGCGTTTGATCTACAAATCAAATTTTGAATTCATAACCAACAATATCTTACACCTAACTTTATATTAATCTCTTTTATCTCATCATTATTAAATTTAAAATTTTAAATATTACTAAATATAATATAATAATATATCACAATCCATTTTTCAAACATGATTAACATCAAATATACAATATGAAGATATTCTATCATCCACAACTATAGTAAAATGTAAATAACTCTGAATCCAACAAAAAATAAGAATTCGTACTATTCACATAGTTCGGAATACTCAAAATCCTGAATATCAGAATTAAGAATTCCAACCAAATATAGTCCAAACAGGTAAAAAAAATAAAAAAATAAAAAAAAAAAAAAAAAAAAAAAAAAAAAAAAACAACCTCAATGCCCATCATTTCACTTTTCTAGCTTTCCAATATGCAAAATCATTTATCAAAATGTATTTATCAAGCAATTCTAACATTTCACAAAAAAAAAATTAAAATTAAAAAAAAAAGTTATACAGTTACCGAAGACTGAATTTAAAGAGAAATTTATGGGTTTAAAACTTTAATGAGAAAGTAGATTTGATTAGGCATGAGTAGATGTCTCACTGTCCCTTGCTGATGTTGATGGGACTGAATTTACTAACAAATCCAATGGAACTATCAGTTTCTTGCCACCATATATTTAGCAAAAGCTAAAAGCTGCTTTTCCACAATTATTGTGTCCATTAGCGAGTCACTACATTGTCGCTTAAGATTTACCATTTCGTATTAGTCTCCCTCCCCACTTTTGTCAACAAAGTTTTTCTTTAATCTATTGGCTATGTTTGATTGATTTCATTTTCTGAAAGCATGAAAATGACATGTATTATTAATGCATTCTAAACACTGATAAATAGTGTTGATTACAATTTTGGATTTGATTAAATGTTTGGTTATTTCCTTTTCCTACTTAGAGTTCAAAATCATTTTTTTTTTAATGGAATGGACTTGAAAGAGAGGTGTAGGGTTTGAAAATATGGTTAAGAAATAAGAGTAATTAAGAAAAATATATATATATTTGTCGAAATTAAAAGAAAAAAAGAGATGCGGGAAATTAAGAAAACTATGGCAAGTCTTGATAATAAGTCACTATATGGGGTTGAGAATAGTCCTTGTAAGTTCCCATTTTGTCAATATATTCCCGAGTTTGAGTTACACGTCGAGTTGTTAATCGAAACGAGCAGCTCAAAAATCGATAAGTCATGAATTCGACTCGTTAATTTAAGAAAATGAGTCGAACTCGGTTGGATAGATACTCGACAGATAAACATAAACCGAACTCGACTCTACTCGATGGGCTCAAAGTGAGCTCAGTTTAACTAATTAAGAATGACAATCATTTTACTAACATAAAACAAAGTAATTTTGTTTATTTGATCATTAATCACTTAGCAACTTTTCAAACTTGAGCTAAATTATTCTTAATGAGTTAGGTTGAGTGGGGTTCCTACTTATTGAGTGAAGCACGAGTCGATAAGTTATCCAGCGAGTTACCCTCGAGCATTATATAGGCTCAAACTGAGTTCGATAATTCAAACCAGGTTCGGCCCTAGGGCATATCAGAGAAAAAATAGTTGACAACTTTCAAATTATTTAATGATCAAGGTTGTAGAATTTGAAGATCTATGATTTTGAAAATAAGTATCAGTTTGTGATGTTGTTTATCAATGTTAGCCAACACTGGTTAACAACATCAACCAGAGTTAATCAAAAATTATGTAGCGGAAATTAAATTAAGAACACAACAAATTAAATACAGTTCACAAGTAAAATACTTGTGAACTTGGGTGTACAAACCCGAAAACTATATTACTTATCTTGTTTATGATCAATACAAGAATATGAAATAATATATGAAAACTAAAATATCAAAAACTTGATACTAAATACTTGTCTCCGTGATGACAAGATCTTCTCCGTTGGTTACGCAACTTCAAAGAACTTGATAATCTCGAACAATGGCTCCAAGTAGTCTTCACTTCTTCTCGTTGCTGTGCGTCTTGCGTTGCGTCTCCTCTCTCAAAAATCCGTGCGTCGAAAAGTGATTTCAAGCTTTAGAATTCTCTTGTCTTAAATAGACAATTCTAGAATCCTAAACTTGGTAAACAAGTAAAACAAATCCTAAACACAATATAGAAAACTAAATAAAGTCTTGTACATCAACTATGAAACAAATAAAGTCCTAAATCTAGTTCCCTAACTTATTTTGTGCCCAAGAAAGGCAAATAACAAAATAAGAATTATTGTCAATAAAAAATTTCTCAACAATCTCCCCCTTTTGCCTTTTTGGACAAAATACTAAGACGCGAAAACAAGTTCAAACAAAAATAACTAGCTCCCCCTAAGTTAGAAAACTTCCCCTAAATAAAACACCCAATGTTATTAAGTCACTAACCCAACATTACTAACCAACATTGATCAAATAATGATCACTTTACCACTTATCAAAACAAAACAGAGTAAAAAGAACTTACTGACTTCGAACCCTCTTCGAACGACGAGGAGATGTCGAAGTTCCTTCACCCATATCCTTTCGCTTCTTCTTCTCCTGCATTCTCTTCATCTTCTTCAAGGCCTTATTGCGAGAGCGGATCCTCTTCCTTCGCTTTTCTCGAGCAAGACTCGCCAAGGCCTTGGCAGCAACCGCATCAACATCATCAGCATCAACATCCTTATTAGCAGCAGCATCCTCATTTGCATCGCCAACATTTTCTCCCCCTTTTTGACCAGAAGGAAAAAGGGCCTCCATAAGCGAACCACGAAGTGCCTTCAGCTGGGTCATCTGCGCATCAATCCAAGCCACATGCACCTTAAGAACATGCGCATAAATGGGGACCATGTTGGGAACGCCGGTCCCAACACCACTAGCAACATTGGCCTGGAAAGGTGCCTGCCAAGGAAGATCAATAACCCTGGCACCCGTAATATGCTGGCCCCTCAAAGCAAACCAGTCAGCCTCCCCAGTAAGTATATCATTAGAATGAAGCTCCAAGCCTTGATTCTCAAGCAGGATTAGTATCAAAGAGGGAAAGCACAATGATGCGGTGGACTTGGTGGTGGCGAACTTCGTAACAATATGAAACACAAACTGCCCGAAACTGTACTTGATTCCCCTGCCAAGTCTATACAAAAACTGGGCCTGAGGCCGCGTAACGCACGTAGTATTCTTGGAGGGAACCCAGTTGAAAATGACCACCTTGTGCAAAATAGAATAGAGAGAAGACAGCCGAGTGCTCGACAACTGTTCAAACCATGTATGCACCATACCGCCAGACAAAAACGAAATAACCTCATCCATATTGAATCGAACTTTTTCGTGTTTAAAATAATAAAAAGCTCGTCCGCAAGAGAACGAAACTATTGTAGGCGATAAGTTGACTCGAGTCGAATCACGAGGAAGACTAATCGAAAACTATTTTCGTGTTCGATTTTACGTACGTAGAAACAAAAATAAAAACTATAATAAAATAAACTAAATACACGATCAAATAAAGTCTGAGGTTTTATAACATCTACGAGCAATAAAATTAAAAGATTTTAAAAACGATTAATAAAAGCGAGGGTCTAGTGCATAAAATCGTCTCCACGATCGGGGTTGTCAGTCCCGATGTTTCTAAACGACCCTAAGCACTAGAACGATAAAATTAGTATCATCATGATCAACTTCATAATAACAACGCTAACATGATCATAATCGACAATAAAACAAACAACTAATCTAACGAGAACTAACAACTAAACTACTAAGCAAATAACATAAATTAACATCTAGGAAAAATGATAAAAAGGTTTATACTAAATTAACAAAACCAAAGTACAAGCATTTTCATTCCAAATGAAATAACAACACCAACATACTAAGGTAACTAAGACAAATCCAGAAAGCAATTAAATAGAGTTCAGGAAAACTTATTATCTATAGAAAGCATCAGCAATCCAACGATCTTCAGCGACGAGAAATGGCCTTGAACATTGGACGGCATGGAAATGACGAACTACAAATTATTAAATGCTAATCTTGCTTGAATGGAAGGTGGCATGAACCGAGGGTGCTCTGTATCATTCTGGACCTTTCCCTCTTGTCCCAGCCCTTTGAAAACGAAGAAACCACCGACCTTTTATAGAATTTTGAAAATAACCGCTCAAACTGCAAGAGCATCGACGGTGCGTCAGTCGAAGCGAGCCAGGCTGCACGCGTCGACTAGGCAGTGCGTCGATCGATGGATCTAGGATCGACGCAACAGAACATTTGCATCGACAGTGCGTCGACGGTGCGTCAGTCGACGCGAGCCAGGCTGCACGCGTCGACAGGCAGTGCGTCGATCGACGCGAGCCAGGATCGATGCAACAGAACATTTGCGTCGACGCGAGCCAGGCTGCGGCAGCTAGTGTCAGCATGACTTGGACACTAGGTAACCCAGTGTCAGACTGGTACCCAGTGTCAGCACAGCACATTGCTTATCTAATCTTCGTCTTCTCGAGCTATAACACCAAAATAAAACAAAATTGGATTATTTCATATAAAATAAAGTAAAAACACATTAAACACCAAACGAGATGAAAAACATCAAAAGGAAGAAAAATGATAAAAAGATAAACCTAAAACACGTAAAAGCACACAATACACGATGCAAAAATACACGAAAATCACATACAAATGTGTACAAATCACATATCATCCACAGTAGAATCACCCCGATATGGCTCAGTGCCAAGCAATTCATCAATTAAATCAGGGGTGAAACTAAACACTTTACCACGCACAAATACTTTGCCAAAGTTCACAGAATTTAGATCAACATTGGAGGGCAACAGATTGGCATAAAACTCCACGACTATATCACGAACAAAAGGCATTGCAGTGGAAACTGTGGAATACATACCTTTATACTAAAGGTAGATAATCAAGTTTTGGCGTTCAAAAAGCTCAACTGGAACTCTGCGCTTAGCGATCATGTGTCGGGTTCGGTATGTATCAAACAACTCTGCAGCCTCGGCATTCAGAAACTTCTCCAAAAAAGGCACCATATCCTCAAGCTCAGGGGTCCGAGAAGGAGTACCCGTGGAGGACTGGGAATGAGCAGACGCGTCTGAAGAAGTTGGCGTGGGAGCACGAGAAGCAATCGGAACAGAGGCAGTTTGGAGGACGAAACATACGGGGAATGATGTGATGTTTCTATGGGGGAACCAACATGAGGAGCAACATTGTCCTCCTTAGAAACCTTCTTTTTCTTCTTGTCCTTCTTGCTGGAAGTAAGAATATCACGAAGAGGCACATCAAAAGAGGATTCGGGGGAATACTCAAACAAATCACGATCAAGCTCGGGTTGATCTTGACGAATCAGAGATGGAGGAGAGACATCAGTAGTCGGTTTGGAGGAGCTGGTGACTTCACCGGTGATAAACACAAAAGTTTTATATGGAGGGGAGGAATACTCTGTTTCAGTAGAGCCAGGAGAAACTTTGACAGTCACCGGAGTAGATGGCTTGGCACCCTTCCTTACAGTCTTCTTTCGGCGAGGCATTTTCTTCCCCGTCAGAGTCAAAGCTGAAGCATACGGCGGCATCGATCCTTCCACCAGAGCAGAAGGGACATAATCATCATCGTCGGGATCCGACATGGCCATGACGTCCTCAGCAAGATTCATGTGCTCAAGAGGCACATGTCGTCGCGGCCCTACTTGGTTTTTTGGAACAGCGGGCGGTATATTACGCAGTCGCCGAGACCTTTTCAAGGTAGGGTTCCCAATCGGACCAAACGTCTCAGCAATAAACGACAAATCCGGGAGATTATCAACATCGATCTCATTCCCGGGATGGCCTGGAAACACCTGGGCTTCAGGCGCGGCATCAATTGGCGCCGAAGCTGGCACGATAGTGTGAAACCCGTATGGTGGCGAGGGTGGTGGCGATGTTGTTATCGATGGTGGGTTTGAAGGGGAACCACCACCGATTTCCGAGCGAATGTCGAAGCCGCCAACTTTAGGAAGGGGCGCTGGACTCTGCTCGTCGGAGCGGCGCACACCGGCTGGCAATTCAGGAACTTTCGACGGTGAGGTCTGGTTTGACATCCTGAAAACTTGGACAAAAACACAAGAAACAAAATCGAAGCAGATAGAGGATTTTTGTGAGAGTTGGAGAGTTTAATTGCAAGAGGGTAATCGAGATGTGATCAAACGGTAAAAATAACCAGTATTTATCCTTTCAAAATATGACCGTTTCTAAGGAGAGAGAAGATAGGAAAATAAAAAGGGAAAATCCCTAATTTTACCCCAAGCGGATTTTTTGGGGCTGAAGCACGATTATTATTTCCTTTTAAACATAATTACTCCCCCTTAATTTAGGATACTTGATCACACCCACTACAACCATAATCCTTTTTTTTAAAATAATTGCACAACTCAGATTACAAAAATAGCCGAATTAGAGAGCTAGATTTTATGAACCATCAGCCCATTAGAATCTGTCTTGTGCAGTATAAATTCTCATTCTCTAAATTAATCTCGTTATTACCTGTCCAACCGTCCGATTATAACACCACTGAAATACTTATTTAGCTAGATTCAAAACACAATTAAGAGATTTTAAGATAGACAAAAACACAAGCAACAGTACGCACAGCAGGATGGCATCTTCACAAAGTATGTATGTCCTACGGGATGCCTAAAAATCATGACCTAAAAGAATATACAAAAACATATTATGATTTCAGTGACTTGATCCAATGTTGCTTTTTATTACTGATAACATTATAAACTAACATTGCCTTAGGCGAAGTCAATGGAAACTTACCCCTTAACCCAAGTTAATGACTACGTCAAGATCTCTCAAGAAGGTGAAATTTATAGATTGGATCAAATTGAATCCATATTTTCTTCATCCTTTTAGGGAATTGAATATTTAATCTTCAGCAATTGCTGTTTATCACCTCTTATTTTTGGACCTGGGAGAAAACCAATTTCTGTGGGCAAGTCCCACAATCACCTAATTGAAGAGGTTGGTCCTTTTTGCCATCACTTTTTTTGCAACACAGGACCTTATCGCACTTTCAATCAAACTCAATGCATTCGGATTATGTATGAAAAGAAAGATAAAAATGCATGCAAAAGTATACAGATGTTGTGACTGATGTTGATATTTGGTGTCACAACATCACAAACCAACATTGGTTTAGACAATGCACATACCGAGATCTCTTCTCAAACGAGAGAAGGTCTCAAAATCTAATGCCTTCGTGAAGGTGTCAGCAAGCTGATTATCTGTTCCAATATGCTCAAGGCTAACAATCTTCCTCTCAACTAAGTCTTGAATAAAGTGGTACCTTATGTCAATGTGTTTGATTAGAGAATGCTGAACTGGATTTCTCGAGATGTCAATGGCACTGGAATTGTCACACAGCACAGTCAAGACACTACTGTGCAGACCATAGTCTTCTATCATTTGGTTCATCCACAATAATTATGTGCACGCACTTCCAGCTGCAATGTACTCGGCTTCAGCTGCAGAAAGAGAAATACAATTTTGCTTCTTGCTGTACCAAGAGATTAGATTGTTACCCAAGAAAAAATAGCCCCTTTAGTACTCTTTCTATCTACCACATCCCCAACCCAATTAGAATGAGTATACCCTACAATTTTAGTACCAATATCTTTTGTATACCACACACCCAGTTCTGTTGTACCAGCAATGTACCTAATAATTCTTTTAACGGCTTTTAAGTGTGACTCCTTTGGATTAGACTGATATCTAGCACACAAGCACACACTATACATAATATCAGGTCTGCTGTCAAGTACAATAGACTCCCTATCATGCTTCTGTACATGGTGTTATCAACATCCTTACCAACATCATCTCTCGTCGGTTTTACAGTTTTGCCCAGTGGCGTTTTCTAGTGAGTGTCACTTTCTAACCCAAAATTTTTGACTAAGTTCTTAGCATATTTAGTCTGGGAAAGGAAAATACCATCATCAAGCTGTTTGATTTGTAAACCAAGAAAGTACGAGAGATTACCTTCCATGCTCATCTCAAATGTGTCGGACATTCTAGTGATAAACTCCTTGACCATCTGCTCGTTAGTGGATCCAAAAATAATATCATCTACATAAATCTGGACGATTAAGATGTGCTTATTGGATTTAAGAAGGAACGAAGTTTTATCAACCTCCCCTCGTCTAAAGTTCAAATAAAGCAAATGTTGAGTTAACCTTTTATACCAAGCTCTTGGAGCTTGTTTTAAACCATACAACGCCTTTTTCAGTTTTAAAACAAAATTTTGTTTTTGAGGATATACAAATCCTTTAGGTTGCTCAACATACACTTCTTCACTTAAGACTCCATTTAAAAATGCACTCTTAATGTCCATTTGATGCAATGAAATCTTCATATAACACGCAACAGCAAGTAAAAGTCTTACCGACTCAATGCGGGCAACAGGGGCAAATGTTTCATCAAAGTCAATTCCTTCAATTTGTGTGTACCCTTGCGCAACCAGCCGAGCTTTGTCCCTCACAATGTTGCCTGCCTCATCCGTTCTGTTCTTAAAGATCCACTTTTTCCCAGTCAGGTGAGAATTTTCTGGTCGAGGAACTAAATCCCAGACATCGTTTTTGGCAAATTGGTCCAGCTCTTCTTACATTGCCTTTATCCAAAACTCATCCTTGAGTGCATCCTCCACACGCTTGGGCTCTATTTTAGAAAGATACAAAGATTCACGAATCTTAGAAAAATTAGTAGACAGGCGTACCTGAGCATTTCCTTGAAATTTATATGTCGCCTTCTTGTACTCCTTTCATCTAAATCTCCGATCATTTGGCCCACGGGATGGTTTCTCTGAATTCTGGGCGGGATGTCCCTTTGATGGAGATCAATGGGTTCAGCTGGATCTTCATCTTCTGATTTAGAATCTGATTCTGTGCCATCTTGAGCTGATGTTGGTTCTGATGTTGAGTTCTCAGTACCAACATTGGTACCAACATCACTCAACTCTCAGGTTCCAGGACCTGCATCTCTGTTTTCAGTACCTGAACTATCATCTACAGGAAGGGTGACATTATCTTGAGGACTTTGATCATAAATTAGATCATTATCCTCGTTAGGTTTAACTCCACTCGTGAGATTATCAAACTTGACATTAACAGACTCAAACATGCTTCAAGTTCTAAGGTTAAACAACCTATATGCATGACTATTTTGGGAATAGCCCATGAAGATGCACTTGTCACTTTTTGAGTCCAGTTAAGCTAGATGATTTCTATTGTTGAGCACATATCAAATACATCCTAACACATGAAAATAGCTCAATTTTGGTTTTTTACCCATCAACAACTCATAGGGAGTAGCACATGAACCTGGTCTAAAATAAGCCCTATTTATAATATGACATGCAGTATTCATAGCTTCAGCCCAAAATCTTTTTGCAATGCCATTGGAAATGAGCATAGTTCTAGTCATCTCAACAAGAGATCTATTTTTACGTTCAGCTATGCCATTTTGTTGGGGGGTAATAGGTGAAGAAAACTCATGACTAAAACCTTCCGAAGTGCAGTATTTAGAGAAAGATGCATTTTCAAATTCTTTTCCGTGATCAGTTCTAATCCTACCAATGTTCACATCAAATCTTACTTACAGCCTCTTTGCAAGTTTTTTGAAAGTTTCAAAAGTTTCAGATTTTTCTTTCAAAAACTCTACCCAAGTATATCGAGAAAAATCATCTACAATGACAAAAACGTACCTCTTCCCACCAAGGCTCTCGACTTCGAGCAGTCCCATAAGGTCCATATGAAGGAGCTCAAAGCAAGATGATGTAGTGAGATTTTGCTGAACTGGATGTGGCACCCTGGTCTGCTTTCCCTTCTGGCATGCCTCGCACACAGGAATGATCTTGGTGTTGAGCTTAGGTAGCCCATTCATAGCTTCTTCTTTGGCCAACCTGTCCATCATCTTGTAGTTGACATGCCCAAGCTTTTGATGCCATACCTCAGCATCACTTAATTGAGACAACTTGCAAAAGGCATCACTTTGGATTTGATAGCAGTTATCAGAAGTCCTTTGACCAGTGAGAATACACGGTCCATTCTCCTCATAGACTTCACACTTCTCACGGTTGAATTTGACACTAAAACCTCCGTCGCACAGTTGACTTATGCTTATCAAATTTGTAGTAAGTCCTTCTACCAGAAACACATTTTCCAGGGTTACAATGCCAGGAACATGGAGAGTTCCTTGACCAGCAATTTGGCCATTTGCGCCTCCACCATACTTTACCTTTCCACCTCGAAATCTGACAGTGTTGGAAAGTATCTCCTCTGACCCAGTCATATGCTTGGAGCATCCACTATCGAAATACCAGGCTCCAAGGACATGGGACTTCAGGGTGGTATGGATCATATTGCACTTGATGTTATTTTTCTTGACCCACACTTGTTTGAACCTGGTGTTGGTATTGATGTTGGTAACATGGGAACCAACATGAGATTTAGCTGCCACCTTTGTTCTCTGAAAGTGTCTTCTTTCGCCAATAATCTTCCAGCAAAATGGTCGAATGTGACCTGGCTCGCCACAATGATGGCACACGAACTGTCTCCTCTTCTTCTTGTGCCGTTTGGGCGATTTTTGTTCTTGACTTGAGGACTGTGATTACTGATTCGGTTTATATCCAATTCCATGTTTTGAGGTTTCTGGGAAACTCATCTCCAAGATTTCATTGAGCTTTGCCTTCCCCTTGTTCAGATTTGTGATGGTTCCTTGAACCCTCTTCAGCTCAGTTTTTACCTTTTCTAGCTCATTATCTTTCTTGGTGAGTGATAATTCCAATCGGACAATAGTGTCAATCTGATCACTTTTTTCCTTGGTTAGTTTCTCAACCTCTTTCATGAGACCCTTGACATTGAGTACCTGTTTTCCCCAACTGACAAACAGTTGCTTATGCTCAACACTCAACTGCTCGTACTCTTCAAGATAATTAACAGTCTCTTCATTCAGGCATACGATGTTGGTTGCGAGGTTACCAACATGGACGTCATCGTCCCACATAATTAACAGTCCTCTTTGAAGTCCGTGGCAACCATGCTCTTTTTTCTGAGAGTGTTAGCACACTCATTCTTGTAGTGTTCCCAGCCCTTACATTCATGGCACTGTACCTCACTGAGTGGTTTCGGGGAGTTAGAAGCATTGGGTATTGATGAAGTGGACTGAGATCTGGGAAGAGCGCGTCCAGTGAACTTTGGTGTAGACACCGGTGGTTTGGTCTTTGTGTTCGATCCTCCCATGCTGTTCTTTTTCTTTAGGAAATTATTAAAACGTTGGGTCACGAGGACAGTTCGTCTTCTTCAAGAGTAGTGGACTCCATCTTTTTCAAAATTCCATTCATGTTGAATTCCTCATCGTCTTCATCATTGTCAAAGCTAGCAATAGATGAAAGAGCAACATTCTTTTCTTTTGAGTTGGAACCAAGGTGTTCCCTCTCATATTGCTTGAGGTTGTTGGAATTCGTAGAGACGAACACCATGCTCGTGCAGCGGAAGTTTTAAAAAAATCTTGGATCCAACATATCCATCCTGTGAACGAATATATTTATACGATAAATAAACGAGATAAAAGCATGAAACCCTTACAGTAAATTCAGATCCGAGTTCAATACTATGGTATCCACGCGATTAGTTCTCCGACTGCAAGATTCAACTTCAGTGTATTGCTATCGTGAAGAAAGCTAGGAAATCTCACGAAAGCTCAAGAACTCCCAATATCAAAATTAGGATTTATGTTTTCTAAAAACTCTCTCGTTTTTCATTGTTTACAATTTATGACTTTATGTTATATTTATACTAGGTACATAAGAGAACCATAATCCTAAAAAGGGTTGGACTGTCCAAGACATGGGCCCAAAACAATTTTAGCCCAAGTACCTTTATTAATATAACATAGATAATTAAATTCAAATCCAATTTAATTAAATTAAATAATTTCTATCAAATAGAAATTAATATCATAATTATTAAAAATTAAATATTACAATTCTAAATTGAATATTTAATACTTTCTTGATACACTCTTAAATCGGAAAACTAATCGCATATAGTGTGACCCTATAGGCCTTTATATATGACATCAATCCAATGATGATCCAAACAAAACTCCTAGACGGTTTAGTTGGACGAACTCAATATATAAAGAACATTCACTTGAACTCAGCGAATTATAACCTTTATACAAAGCTTTGGTGAAATTCCTTTCATTCCGAATCACTCGATTAACTTAAGATTTATCAAAGTGTCTATCTCAATTGCTTAATTAATTTATCTCATCTTTATTAGTCGCCTACTAGACCATACTCAATCACTATATTGAATATGTCTTTTGCATTGGCCAATGACTTTAGTCGACCTAATATAGAGATTATGAGTGATCTCTCTCGAAATTCCAATCGAGGAATAAATTATTTCTTGGCTCAACTACCACCTTCATTTACATCATGGTGCACCCAACACAAGCCGTATCTACCCCAAAAGGAGTGCAAGCGTTGGTCATGGTCAAAGTACATCACTCAGCAAACAAGGTGCGTATTGACCTCAAGTCGAAGGATTATCACACGATTTATACACTGATAAGTTTATAGACATACAATAAATAACTTATCAGTAGGGTTTACCAATACTCTCCAAAGTATCCATGTGTCCATCACGAATAACTATTATTCGCAGTCGTGAGACTTACTGCATTCTCTAAAATGTGATGCGGACCACATGCCGACATATATTATATTATCAATATCCCAATCTTGATAATCGTTAGTCGTGGCTATTTTAATAGTAATGTTTTATCAATGACATCTCACCATATCAAAGATAACATTAACTCTACGGCAATATTTATATGAATAATAAAAAACAATCAAAATAATAATTCAATAAATGCAATGCCATATATATTACGATATATATAATAATTGTGATCAAGTATAATGTCTTTAAGTCTGATTGTCTCTAGGACATTCATACTTTCAATCTCCCACTTGGCCTAGAGCCAATCACCTATATATCAAATATTCAGGTTTACAAAATGCTCATCATGTTACCCAGAACATGATGGCTTTGAGTACACTCTATTTTAATTTCTCCTGTCTCCACTATCTCCCTGATCAAGTGGTGGTGTCTTAGTAAATGCTTATTACTGTTCGTGGATCACTGTTCCTTGCTAGCGCAATAGTACCAATGTTGTCACAATACAACGATATTGGTGCTAGGAACTACCCCTAATTCCTTAAGAATTTGTTCATCGAGACAACTTCTTTAGCTGACTCTTACGCAGCAATGTACTCAGCTTCCTTTTGCCGAATCAGCGACAGTAGTTTGCTTGGAACTATTCCAACTTACTACCCTATCATTGAAAAGAAGGCATATTAAATATGACTTAAGATTATCATGGTCTATTTAGAAACTACCATCAGTATACGCAGTAACTGCCAGTTCCTTTTTTTCACTATAGTCTAAGAAGTATTCTTTAGTTCTTCTAAGATACTTAAGAATACTCTTAACTGCTTTCCAGTGTTCTTCCCCAGGATTCTGCTGAAATCTGCCAGTCATGCTAAGTGCATAAGCCACATCTGGCCTTGTGCAAATCATGGCATACATGATTGATCCTATTGCTGAAGCATATGAGATCCTTTTCATGCGCTCAAGTTCTTCATCATTAGAAGGATCATCCTTCTTTGATAACTTGATACCATGACCCAATGGAATATATCCCCTGTTCGAATTTTCCATAGTAAATCGTCTTAGGACTTTATCTATGTATATGGACTGTGAAAGCCCCAATATTTTATTAGGTCTATCCCGGTAGATCCTAATTCCAAGAATATAACAGGCTTCACCCAAGTACTTCATCATGAAGGTGCTGGACAACCGATCCTTTACTGATTGCATGACAAGGGTATCATTTCCAATTATCAATATGCCATCAACATATATAATAATAATAATAATAATAATAATAAAATACTCCCTCCAGTGCGTTTACTGTAAACGCATGGATCTTCTTTATTTCTGATAAAATCAAACGATTTGATTGCTTTGTCAAAACAAATATTCCAACTTCTAGAGGCTTGTTTAAGTCTATAAATAGACTTTTGTAGCTTGCATACCTATTTGGGTTTTGATTCATATGTAAAACCCTCTGATTGTATCATATACACTTCCTCGGTCAATTCACCATTGAGGAAACAGGTTTTAACATCCATCTGCCAAATATGGTAATCATATTACGCAACTATAGCAAGTAAAATCCTAATGGACTTGATTTTCGCAACTGGAGAAAAGGTTTATCATAGTCAATTCCTTCTCATTTACTATAACCTTTTGCTACCAACCTAGCCTTGTAGGTTTGTACCTTACCGTTTGCATCGATCTTCTTCTTGAAGACCCATTTGCATCCAATGGGTCTAACCCCAACTGGCAAGTCAACCAAGTTCCAAACATGATTTGTATACATCCAGTCCATTTCTTATTTCATGGCTTCCAGCCACCTCTCTGAGTCAATGTCTAACATAGCCTCAGTGTAAGTTCTAGGTTCATCATCGTCCGAAATTTCCACTTCACCTTGACCCTCTACAAGTAGGTTTAGTCTTTCCGGTCGCCTATGAATCCTAGTAGACTTACGAAGTTGGTTATCATGCGTCTGAGTGATTTCAGTGTTCTGATCATGAGAAGGTTCTTCTATGTTGGACGGTCCAGCATTTCGAGACTCCTCAGAAGTGTCATCAACATAAACTTCCTGAGGAGGGAGTTGTGCAACTATTGCTTGGTCTTTCATTGTTTGCGATGATAAATTTTGCATTACGGCATCAATTCTATCAATGCTCCCACTGGCTAAAGATTGTCCTCTAAGTGACAAATCCTCACCATAGGAATGACCAGAAGCTCCAACTGAATTCTTATCTAGGTCATTAGACAAGTTTTCAACCTCCATGTCACTTTGTGGTTCTTGAATTTCTTCAAGTTCTATCTTATATCGACTTCTTTCCTTGTAGACATAGTCTTCCTCAAGAAAATTCGCTTGCCTGGAAACAATGACCTTATGTTCTCCAGGAATATAGAAATAGTATCCTCGTGTTTCTTTAGGATATCCCACAAAATAACATTTATCACTTTTAGATTCCAACTTGTCAGTAAGCATCTTCTTTACATATGCAGGGCAACCCCAGGTTCGCATGTGCGTAAGTGATGGCTTCTTGCCATGCCATAACTCATATGGAGTTTTATTTACTGACTTGGATTGAACTCTATTCATAAAATAGATTGAGTTTAGTAAAGCATACCCCCATAAATATGTCGGAAGATCTGAGAAACTCATCATGGATCTAACCATATCCAATAATGTTCGATTTGTCCTTTCAGAAACACCATTCATTTGTGGTGTTCCAGGAGGCGTCCATTGCGATTGGACTCCATGAAGCTTTAAGTAATCGAGAAACTCTTTACTCAAGTATTCTCCTCCTCGATCTGATCGAAGAGTCTTAATACTCTTTTCAACTTGTTTCTCAACTTCTAACTTATACTCCTTAAACTTCTCAAAAGCCTCTGACTTGTGTTTCAGAAGATACACATGTCCAAACCTAGAGAAGTCATCAGTAAAAGTAATGAAGTATGAATAACCGCCTCTAGCTTGAGTAGGGAAAGGTCCGCATACATCAGTATGAACCAGCTCAAGCACCTCTTTTGCTCGTATGCCTTTCCTAGAAAATGGCTTGTTGCTCATTTTTCCCTTGAGACAAGATTCGCATTGTCCATAAGACTCAAAATCAAATGGTGTTAAATAGTCTAACTTTCTTAACCTTACAATTCTTGTTTCATTTATGTGATCTAACCTACAATGCCATAAATAGGTGGGATTATTCATATTACTTAACTTTATACGTTTGTTTTGCACATTGAGAATTGCACGACTACAATCAAGAACATATAAACCATTCACAAGTGGAGCATTTTCATAAACAATACCATTATGCGTAAATAAACAATTATTATTAGCAAAATAGAAGGAAAACCCTTCAATGTCTAACATCGGAATGGAAATAATATTCTTCGTAATCGATGGAACAAAATATCAATTATATAAATTTAATCTATAACTCGAGGGTAAATCTAATTTATAAGTCCCTACACGCTTGGCAGTAACCTTTGCTCCATTTCCCACGCGCGGGCAAAATTCCCCCGGTCTAACCATCCTGCTGTCACTTAGCCCCTGCACATTGTTACAAATGTGTGAGCCACATCCGGTATCAGATACCCAGCAGTGAGAGTTATTAATAGACATATTTATCTCAATGACAAACATACCTGAGGAGCCGAAAACATCTAATGTTTTCCACTTCTCACAGTCTCTCTTCCAATTTCCCTTTTATTTGCAATATAAGCACACATCTTTAGCCAATGTTGGCTTCTTACGAGCACCTCCTTTTGGCTTCAAAGTTGTAGGCTTAGGCCCAGCCTTTTTTTTATTTTTCTGCCTTTTCTTACCTTTCAGGTTAGATCTAGCAGATGTACTCACCATGAGTACAGCTTTGCCCTTTGAGGTGGAAGACTCATATGTCTTAAGCATGTTATGAAGTTCGGGAAGCTTCGGTTTCATGTTGTTCATATTATAATTCACAATGAAGTTTTCAAATGAACTAGGAAGCGAATTCATGATCAAGTTGATTGAGATATTTTCAGGTAGTTTCGTTCCAATCGAAGCAAACCTCTCAATCAACCCTATCATTTTCAAGATATGCTCAGACACCTTGCTCCCATCATGAAACTTGCACTTAAAGAGATCTCTTAGAAGCTCATACTCCATAGTTTGAGCTTGCGAAGCATAGAGACTCTTCAAATGCTCCAACATTTCGTAAGGGGCCATGTGTTCATGCTGCCTCTGCAATTCTATTGTCATCGCAGTTAGCATTACACACTGTGCCGAAGTTGCATCATCCTTATGTTTCCCATGAATACCCATGTCAAACTTGGCATATTCAGGATAATTTTTATCAGAAATCTCAGGAATAGGTGTGTCCAACACATACTCAATCTTTTCCTGTCTCAGAACTAAACGCAGATTGCACAACCATGCCATAAAGTTTGGTCCACTCAACTTGTTCATTTCAACCAAACATTTCAATTATTAATTTCGACATCTTAACTAATCTGGTGAAAATTAATAGAGCGGGAATTAAAACTCTAATTCTAATTCATATGATCACAATTATTAACTAATTAATAAGGACTTTAATAATTAGCTTCCACTATTTTAACATATTCTACGACCCCACAGTAGAATACGGACTCATATCAAATATGATCATAGTGAGCCAAGATCCATATTCATACTATTGCAGCCTCTGCTAGGGCTGATGACCACAATAGCACAACTGGTAGGTGCACAAACCAATTATAGACAATTATAACTCTTGGTCGATCGAATCTAATTCGGTCTTGCGCCCTTAGTTGATTTCGACGCTAGGGCGACAAGAAAGAACTAAGTGAGTCAACCCCATTACACGATCGCAAACATATGCACCTACGAGCGAGCCTTGACCTCATCGACCGGAGCAAGCACTAGGGTGCAAATACTCATGGATGAAAAAGGTTTCGTACTCACCCAATTATAATGGACAGCGCGTTCATCCAAGATGAGACTCATATTTTATTTGGGGAACATTTATCGGAGTTTAACAATTAACAAGATGCAAATAAATAGTAAACAATTATTGGGCGCCGCCTACCCAAAGTTTGTAAGCAAACGGTCCAACAAATACTGGGCGCCGCCTACCCAGACAATATATGCGGACTCTATACTAAAAAGTAATATACGAGTACATATACAATTATTGAAAGTAGAGGAACAATTCCATAATTAAATTAAAATTCAAAATTTTAATTTAATTTACATTATCAAATAATGCAATAATATAATAATAATCATGGGTTAATCATTTAAATTTAGAAAGATTAAATTCCAAATTTAATTCGACTTCTAAATACTTTAAATGGTTTAAAATCTAGAAATTAATAAATTCTAAATTTAATTCTTATTTCTAAATAATTTTTAAAAATGCTCTAACTTAGAAATTGATTAAATTCTAAATTTAAAATTAATTTTCAAGACAATTTTAAAAGATTTTTAGTAAAAACACAAATTTCAAAATTCTCAGTATAGCCTAACAGCCCCTTAAGATTTTCTGAAAGTTTTAGGGTCCTTTTTGTAATTTTCAAAATTTTAATGATTACAGAAATGCCATTTGGACTTAAAACAGCTTTCTGAAAAGTCTCTGGGTCAAAATGCAGTTTCTGAAAAGTTATAGGCAACTTCGCAGTTTTCTAAAAATATAGGACAATTCTATGATTTCATAAATTTCTAAAATTAAAATCAAGCCCAAAACTATATTGAATTCTCAAAAGTTTTACCCAAGCCCTAAATCGAATTTAGGGCTTTCGATTCAGACTTCGTCGGTCAGAACTACCGACACAGTTCTGTGGCCCGTGAAGAGCCGAATCTACCGGACCCAAGGGCCCACCGGGAAACCTCGCCGGAGCGGCCGAAATCCAGGCTGAAACGGGCGGGACCGGCGGCTTCGAAAGGCGACCCTGTCGCACATCACCGCCCCACCGTTGTCTAGAGATTACCCTGCCCAGATGGGTTTGTTTCACCGGTCAACGGCGTCGGCCCAGCCGCAGCCAAGCAGGAGGCATTGTGAGTTCCCACCGGCAGCGCAGCGCAAGGTTCAGGTACGACTCCCAGGTTTTGCAATTTACTTTTTCTTTTAATTAATAATAGTTTAATCCAATTAAACTAAAATGAAAATCGATTAATTAAAACTATTTTAATTAATCCTTCAATAAAATTAAAACCAATTAAACTATAATCAATCCATGATTAATATTATAAAATTATAAATATAATCGTTAACACAGCCCCGGGCTCTGATACCACTGTTGGAATTCGTAGAGACGAACACCATGCTCGTGCAGCGGAAGTTTTAAAAAAAACTAGATCCACCTGTGTGAACGAATATATTTATACGATAAATAAACGAGATAAAAGCATGAACCCTTACAGTAAATTCAAATTCGAGTTCAATACTATGGTATTCACGCGATTAGTTTTTCGACTGGAAGATCTAACTTCAGTGTATTGCTATCGTGAAGAAAGTTAGGAAATCTCACGAAAGCTCAAGAACTCCCAATATCAAAACTAGGATTTATGTTTTCTAAAAACTCTCTTGTTTTTCATTGTTTACAACTTATGACTTTATGTTATATTTATACTAGGTACATAAGAGAACTCTAGTCCTAAAAAGGGTTGGACTGTCCAAGACATGGGCCCAAAAGTTTAGCCCAAGTACCTTTATTAATATAATATAGATAATTAAATTCAAATCCAATTTAATTTAATTAAATAATTTCTATCAAATAGAAATTAATATCATAATTATTAAAAATTAAATATTACAATTCTAAATTGAATATTTAATACTTTCTTGATACACTATTAAATCGGAAAACTAATCGCATATAGTGTGACCCTATAGGCCTTTATATATGACATCAATCCAATGATGATTCAAGCAAAACTCCTAAATGGCTTAGTTGGACGAACTCAATATATAAAGAACATTCACTTGAACTCAGCGAATTATAACCTTTATACAAAGATTTGGTGAAATTCTTTTCATTCCGAATCACTCGATTAAGCTTAAGATTTATCCAAGTGTCTATCTTAATGGCTTAATCAATTTATCTCATCTTTATTAGTAAAAAACTAGACCATACTCAATCACTATATTGAATATGTCTTTTGCATTGGCCAATGACTTTAGTCGACCTAATATAGAGATTATGAGTGATCTCTTTCGAAACTCCAATCGAGTAATAAATTCTTTCTTGGCTCAACTACTACCTTCATTTACATCACTAAGTAAACAAGGTGCATATTGACCTCAAGTTGAAGGATTATCACACGCTTTATACACTGATAAGTTTATAGATATACAATAAATAACTTATCAGTAGGGTTTACCAATACTCTCCAAAGTATCCATGTGTCCATCACGAATAACTATTATTCGCAGTCGTGAGATTTATTGCATTCTCTAAAATGTGATGCGGACCACATGCCGACATATATTATATTATCAATATCCCAATCTTGATCATCGTTAGTCGTGGCTATTTTAAGAGTAATGTTTTATCAGTGACATCTCACCATATCAAAGACAACATTAACTCTACGGGAACATTTATATGAATAATCACAAACGATCAAAATAATAATTCAATAAATGCAATGCCATATATATTACGATATATATAATAATTGTGATCAAGTATAATGTCTTTAAGTCTGATTGTCTCTAGGACATTCATACTTTCAGAGGTTTCCAAATAAGGTGTTGAACTCTATATCATCAACATCTTTGGATTCTTCTATGGCAACCACCTTCATATTATATTTCTTTTTGATGGATCCCAGTAGTTTTCCCACAATACGCGAGTTAGTTATTGATTCTCCAAGATCTACACTCGCTTGTAACATCAGAGTGTCTCATGGCGTAGTCCATGATAGAATCCTTTTCGTTCATTCTCATTGTCTCGAAGGTGGGCATCAGCATTCTGAGCCTTGATCTCTTTACACTCTGAGTCCCTTCACACACCCTTTGGAGTGCGTCGCATGCATCCTTTGATGAGTGGCAATTCTTGATGACTCTATAGTAGCTTGCATCAACATATCCACTCAAGGTGTTGATGCATTTGGAATTCCAATTTGCATTAGCTATTTCGTCAGCAGTCCAATCTTCCTCTTTCTTATCGATTGTATTACCCTCACCGTCAGGGACACGTGGCTTTTCCCATCCAATTAGAACGGTTCTCCATGCACGTTCGTCAATCCTCTTTAAGTGACACCGCATCTTTTGTTTCCAAAGGGAATAATTATCCCCATTGAGGATCAGAGGCCTTGGGTTGCCTTGAGCATCCATAGCACCTAAAAATAAGGACCAGTACTTAAAATGTTAAGTAACCCGCTCTAGATGCCAATTGTAGAATTTGAAGGTCTATGATTTTGAAAATAAGTAACAGTTTGTGATGTTGTTTATCAATGTTAGCCAACACTGGTTAACAACATCAACCAGAGTTAATCGAAAATTATGCAGCGGAAATTAAATTAAGAACACAGCAAATTAAATTCAGTTCACAAGTAAAATACTTGTGAACTTGGGTGTACAAACCCGAAAACTATATTACTTATCTTGCTTATGATCAATACAAAGATATGAAGTAATATATGAAAACTAAAATATCAAAAACTTGATACTAAATACTTGTCGCCGCGATGACAAGATCTTCTCTGTTGGTTACGCAACTTCAAGTACTTGATAATCTCGAACAATGGCTCCAAGTAGTCTTCACTTCTTCTCGTTGCTGTGCATCTATATAGGGGTGGGTTCAAATGAGAACCATGTCCTTATATGCGAACCTGCGAACTAGTGCTTTTATTATATATCTGCAGTGCTTTTATTATACAATCCTAATGCTTTTAATTAAATAAGAAAATACACAAAAAATCTGATCCATCCATTTAATTAGATCTAAAACCCATAATTGACCCTACGTTCACATACAGGGACATGGTTCTCATTTGAACCTAATCCTATATATATATATATATATATATATATATATATATATATATATAGTATATATATATACAACAACACACACACACACACATAATTATTACTATTATTTTTGAGATTTTATTTTATTTTATACACTAACTCTTTCTCTTTGCAAATTGCAATTGATAATATAAGTTTCTTTCTTGGATAAATTGTGGCGTAATTCCTCTTATTAGAAAAAAAAGAAGAAAATTAAAGAACCTGATTGATTTGTACATATTTGTATGTGATTTTCATGTGTTTTTGCATCGTATGTTGTGTGCTTTTAGGGTGTTTAGGTTTATCTTTTTATCGTTTTTCTTCCTTTTGATGTTTTTCGTCTCGTTTGGTGTTTAATGTGTTTTTACTTTATTTTATATGAAATAATCTAATTTTGCTTTATTTTAGTGTTATAGCTCGAGACGACGAAGATTGGACGAGCAATGTACTGTGCTGACACTGGGTTACCCAGTGTCCGAGTCCTGCCGACACTAGCTGCCGACGCCCGCAACCTGCGCCCGCGTCGATCGACACACCATCGACGCTTGGTCGACGCACACTTGCAATTGCGTCGATCCTAGCTCCGTCGATCGACGCATTGCCTGGTCGACGCGAGCAGAGTGCGCCCGCGTCGATCGACGCACCGTCGATGCTCCAGAAGTTTGAGTGGTTATTTGATCGAGTGTTTAGTCTAGTTTTTATTTTCTTTTCTATGTACGTAAAATCAAACACCGAAATAGTTTTCGGTTAGTCTTCCTTGTGATTCGACTCGAGTCAGCTTATCGCCTACAATAGCTCCGTTCTCTTGCGGACGAGATTTTTATTTAAGCAAAAAAATTCGATTCAAAATTTGGCACCGTTGCCGGGGAAGGCTAAAGGCTGCGATTTTTGGTATTTGATTTTATTTGTTTGTTTGTGTTATTGTTTGTTGTTAAATTTTGTTTTTGATATTTTTGTACTTTCTGGTACTCTTAATCTCGTTTGTTGAGTATTGTGCTTGTAGCCAAATCTTTGACGATTCGAGATTTTAGATTGAAGATGGCGGATTATCGAGCGATTTCGCCATATGATGACTTTTACGTTCCACCTTTTGATGAAGATTTGTTTTGCTCTACGTCCGATTGGCATGGGTTTCGACCGGTAATTCCTTTGAGCCTTGCAATGCGGGAGTACGATCTAGATGAGTTTTATCTCAAGCAACTCCCAATTTTTCATGGATTTCCGGGCGAAGACCCGCTCCATTTCATCCGAGAGTACGAAGCTATAACCAGCACATTCCCTCTTTTCGGACTTACATGGGATCAAGTGATGATGCAGTTTTTCATGTTCACGTTAAAGGATCGGGCGAGTGAATGGTTGACAAATCTAGAGCCTGATTCCTTAAAAACGTGGGATGAAGTAGTGGATCAGTTCATGGGGTCATTCTACTCGTCTGAATGGGTCCCAGCTTCAGTTTCTTACAATTCGAGCTTAAATGATCCATATGCTTCGATTAATCACTTCGATCACACCCCATCACAAAGTTTCTATTGCCCGACCTTTAACGAAATCTTTTATAATCCGGGTTTAGAATCTTTTTACACGGGATATGATTCGTATGCTCTACCCGATTCTGATTCTTCGAGCTACGACCCGTTTCCTCTTCTTACATCAAACTCTTATGTTTCAAGTTTCGAGCAGTTTTTTTTCCCAAAATCACATATCACGATTCGAGATATAATGATTTGTGTGCTCCTTGCGAATCATATTCTTATACCCCGAGCTATGATTGTTATCCTTTGTCTCATTCGTGTATTACTGATCATGAAACTCAAGTTGAGGTAAATCGACCTCATTTTGACGAGGTGACGTTATTTGATGAGGTAGAGACTACCGTGGATGTTTGTTCGGAAGAGGTTTGTAAGACGGCTAAGATCGAGGAGTTGGTTGAGATTCACCCCCTTGCGATTTTTGATGACACTGCGGATAAAAGTTTTGGGGTGTTGCCGTTGGAGTGCCCGGAGGATGTTGGAGATTCGAGCCTCCTAGTTTTGGGGTGTTGCCGTTGGAGTGCCGTTGGTGAAGAAGGTGGCGTTATGGTGCCGATTTTGGAGGGTAGTGAGACTATTGAGTAATTTTTTGAACCACCCGAAGCTTTATTGAAATTTGGTTTTGAGGTGGTAGACGAGATAGTCGAGAAGGTGCCCAATCACCCCATGCTATAATTGTCGTTTGATATATTTGTGGTGATCGATTACTCGTGTTTCTGACCTCCGAAGCTAGTTGGAGTGTTTGGCATCTCGGGACATGCTCTTTGTGCCCGCCTCGGTGATTATCATCACCAATTCTTGCTCTTGGAGAATACCAAGGCGTGGCACGATCATCATCTATTTTTGGATTCGGGATGACAACGGACGCCGTCAAGCTAAAGTCGTTAATCAAGCGCTTCTTGGGAGGCAACCCAAGCCCTTTTAACTTTATATGTTTTTGTGTGTTTTCAGGTCCCTTTCATTATTAAGACCCGTTGGACGATTTTCGATACCCGATCTCCACAAGCGCGATTTCAGGGACATATCTCTCTTTCTCTTACCTTTTACCGTACTTATCTTAATTTGTCGTACTATACAATGTGGACATCGTATGGTTTAAGTGTGTGTGTCTGAGTTGTGTGTATTGATATTGACTGGAACCTTGACGAAGTGACGTGGTTAGATGCTTTGGTTAGGATATTTAGACTTTCGTTTAAGTAATAGTGTAATTATGGGGAATGAAGTGTAAATAGTCTATGAAGTGTGTTGTCTTCTGTTTTATTCTTGTTTCATTCCAAAGAGTCGAATACTCTTTACTAGCCCCGTTTTCAGTTAACCTCTATAGGATTTTATGTTTTTTTTTGGAGACGTTAAAACTCCATGTGCGATATTGAAGAATGTTATCAATTGCACTTAGCAACGTAAGATTGGAGTCAATGAACTCTCGCTGTTGATTGATGTAAGTTATGTTTGTTTTGTACCTTATCTCTATGGGTACTCATAAAAAATATATAAAAAAAGAAAGAAAAAGAAAAATAAAAAAAAGAGAAAGAAAAAAGACAAAGAAAAAAATAAGTACAAGAAGAGAAAACCTTGTACAAGTTGAGTTCTTATTTTTATTTTTATTTCTTAGATTGTATTGTTAAAGAGGTGTATTGATAACTGGGCTAGTCGGATGACGACTTGGCGGTTTGAGCAGGGATAGACTTTGGCCGAGGCATGGATGGGTGACGAACGTGGAGGTCAACTCGTTACTTTTAGGTGTTCTGAAGCTAGTCTAAATCTCTTATCTCAACGTTATCGTGTCTTCCTTTTAGTTGAGTTTTTAGTCGATCTAATGCATTAACTTCTAAATCATAAGGATGCATTAGTAATTAAGTCATCGGGTAATTAGCTTTTCCTTGTCTACGTCTAGATTAGATTTGCTTGAGGACAAGCAAAAACCTAAGTGTGGGGAGTTGATTTTTACATATTTGTATGTGATTTTCATGTATTTTTGCATCGTATGTTGTGTGCTTTTAGGGTGTTTAGGTTTATCATTTTTCTTCCTTTTGATGTTTTTCGTCTCGTTTGCTGTTTAATGTGTTTTTACTTTATTTTATATGAAATAATATAATTTTGATTTATTTTAGTGTTATAGCTCGAGACGACGAAGATTGGACGAGCCATGTACTGTGCTGACACTGGGTACCAGTCTGACACAGGGTTACCCAGTGTCCGAGTCCTGCCGACACTAGCTGCCGACGCCCGCAACTTGCGCCTGCGTCGATCGACGCACCATCGACGCTTGGTCGACGCACACTTGCAGTTGCGTCGATCCTAACTCCGTCGATCGACGCATTGCCTGGTCGACGCGAGCAGCCTGCGCCCGCGTCGATCGACGCACCGTCGACGCTCCAGCAGTTTGAGCGGTTATTTTCGGAGAATCTATAAAAGGCCAGTGGTTTTCTTCATTTGAGGGCGCTGGAACTTGGGGGAAGGTTTGGAAAATGCAGAGACCCTTCGGTTCTTGCCCCATTTTGATTACACGCATGTTTAGGGTTGAAGATTCGAAGATAGCAAGTTCGAGTCGTCATTTCCTCGTTTGTTCTTCGTCTTTGTTTTAATTCTTAGTATTTTCGTTTTAGTCTCTTAGATTTTACATGTTATATTAGTTTTTCAGACTTTAGATGTTAGATAGATAGTTTGTAGTTCGTAGTTTAATTTCTCGTTTGAACTTCGTGACTTTTCTCGTTAATTTCGTAAGCTTTCATTTCCTTGTTGGTGATGCTTGGTAATTTGCAGGTTTCAAATGCTTAAGTTCTCGTTTTTAATTGTATGACGTTTAGAGTTACATAAGCTTTGGTTGAGTTTTATCGTTCTAGTGTGTCTAAAGTCGTTTAGAACCATCGGGATGGACAAACCCGATCGTGGAGATGATTTTATGCACTAGAACCTTGTTTTCTTAATCATTTTAAAGACTTTCAATTTGTTGCTCGTAGATGTTAGAAAACCCAAAACTTTATTTGATCGAGTGTTTAGTCTAGTTTTTATTTTCTTTTCTATGTACGTAAAATCGAACACTGAAATAGTTTTCGATTAGTCTTCCTTGTGATTCGACTCAAGTCAACTTATCGCCTACAATAGCTCCGTTCTCTTGCGGACGAACTTTTTATTTAAACGAAAAAGTTCGATTCACTGATCACAAGCCAAACAAAATTGCACAAAAAATATGAAAAAATAATAATTCTTGAAGCTAATTAACAAACAAGCTACCGTTTCACAAGAAAACCGAAATCAAAGAGTTTGATCAAAGGCCAATCAGAAATACACAAAAACTAATATTAAAAATATATTCAAGAAGCTAATTAACAAACAAGCTAATGTTTCACAACGAAACCATACTTGACAATATAAGTATTGCATATCTCAATCCATATTTTATATGTTGATAAAATTTTATTTTAAATTTTGATAAGGGATGAAGTCGTGATCTTTTAAGTTAGTTCATTCGTATCTTTTATTTATTGATATTATTTTCCGTTTCATAGAAATAGAAAAAGTACTTAGACCAGTATTTATCATTTTGTCGTTCTATCTTTCACGTTTCAAATTAATTATTATACTATTGTATCTTTTATAATACTTTTGACGTTATTTATTATTTGGGCAAGGGTCTAAAAATCTCTCTTGAATTCAACACTCCATTCAACTCACCTTGATTAACTGCTTGTTAGTTGCACGTACGCAGAGTGGAATATGAATTATGTCCGTAAAAGCGGGGTAGATTTGATGGTGCGGTGACTATATCATTTCTTATTTAATCATAATTACTAAATTATTTAAGGTATAATCATTAAATTATTTAAGGAGATAAATAATAAATACCTAGATAATTTTTTAGAAATCTGTGTTAAGACTTAGTTCACCCTCTCGTTTAATTTTGTAAATATATAGTTTTCGTATTTCTTTTGAATAAAAAATTGAGTAATACTATTAATATTGGCCATAATGTTCGATTGGAAAACCAGATCGAAGGTACATAATTATATCTTTGTTTTATCCGATTTAATTTATTGAAAAAGGGTTGAAAAATAATATATCCACTAATTTTGATTTCAATTAAAATTCTAATAAAAAAAAACATTCCGATTGTAAAAGGAAAAGTAGAAAAGAAGAAGACATAAAGAAGGCGAAGGAGAAGATAAATTAGGGTGTTCCTAGGAGAGACTTTGTAAACCTAGATGTTTGGGTGGTATGGGTTTTAGGAAACTGTCTGTTTTCAATAAAGGTTTGCTAGCTATACAACTTTGGCGTCTCATTCAAAATCCGGATTCCATTCTAGCTTGGGTGGTTAAGGCAAGGTATCACAAACATACAAATATAATGATGGCTCCTTTGGGTAATAACCCTTCATATATTTGGCGTTCTCTTCACTGGAGTAGGGAGATTTCGGACGCTGGCCTTTTTGTGAAAGTTGGGAATGGGTCGTCAATTAGAATTTCTCAAGACAAATGGTTGCCATCCTGGCGTGGCCCAATTCCTCCCTCGTTGTGTGCTTATCATGGCCTGTCTACAGTTTCCGAGCTTATTTCAAATGGTTGCTGGAATGTATCGGTCATTTCTTCATTGTTTCCTCGTTTTATTGCGGATGATATTATCAATACACCTATCCCTTCCTATCCGGCCAAAGACACGAGATTCTGGAAATTCGACAACAAAGGTTGTTTCTCTGTCAGAGAATGCTATAAACTTGCAATAGGCGTGTATGATGCTCCTTCGTGCCAATCCGAACATGAGCTAGCAAAATGGTGGAAATTCTTATGGTCCTTGAGTGTCCCTTCGAAAGTTAAAATTTTTTGGTGGAGACTTGCTAACGACTTCATTTCGACAGGGGGCAATCTCAAATCCCGTTATGTTCCAGTTTCCGGCAATTGCAATTTTTGCGGATTTTTTATAGATTCTACGGTACATTCTCTTTTCTTTTGCCCAGTCATTCAATTTTGTTGGAAAGATGAACCTTTTTCCCCATTTCTCAAAGTTGCTAAATTTGGTTCTACTCTTGATTTATGTCTGTGGATGCACTTGAAGTTAAGTAACGGTGAGTTTGAATATTTTGCATTTTTTTTTTGGTTATGCTATGCTGGAAAGAACGTCAACGTGTAGTCCATGGTGAATGTGATTTACGTGGTTTTAAAGGGGTGGAGGGTGTTAATGCTTTCTTATTTAATCTTCAATTAGCCTCCAAAGTTTCTTCAAAGGTTTTCGGGCCTATGATTCAAAGCTCTCAAGTAGAGTGGTCTCCCCCGCCATTCGGGCAATTTTGTCTTGACATCGATGCTTGTGTTAGCTATGGTGAAGGAAAGTTCGGGATTGGGGGTATCATCCGAAACTCTAAAGGAGATCCTATTTTGGCATTTGGTAAGAGCTTGCATGGGCCGGATCTGTGGTAGAGTTTGATCTTCGAGCGATTAAAGAAGGCCTGGATATTGCGCTTCAAAAGAAGATTCTTCCGGAATTAATGGCCTCTGATTCTCTATATGCCGTCCAAGTAGTGACAGACGTTAGAAAAATTAAAGGTTATATCGAGACATGGGTAAAAGAGATTAATTTACTTCTATCTCATACACCTAATGCTCGTTTATTCCATATGTATAGATCTGCCAATAGTGTGGCCCATTATATCGCTAGATTTGCTTCTTTATCCAAATCTCCTCTTGTGTGGGAGAATGATAATTTTCCTTGTTGGATCAAAGAGCTTGTAAAAAGAGATGTATCTAATTAATCATTGTCTGGTGAAATACAAGTTTACTTTGATTTCAAAAAAAAAACAAAAAAACTCCTTTTATATAGGGTATTAAATACATGTTTACATAGTACATAAAGATAACAAATACCTAAATTGTCCCTCATCAGTTACTTGTTAACGAACGCACACTAATTGTGTTTTTCCTTCAACACTCCCCCTTGTGCCAAGTCAAAGTGTGGTGTTTCATTATTGGCTCGTTAAAACATTGTCAAGTAACAAAAACCAATGGAAAAAAATAAAACTTGGTCTAAGGAAAAAGAGTACAACACACCTATGTTGAGACTCCACCTGAAGTCTACACCTCTTTGATATGTACATCTACAAGAGGATTTTGAAAGTCTCCACTTCCTCAATTTAGTTGATTCTTGAGAAAGTGCATAGTTGTTGGTTGTAGAAGAGTTGTGGTGATATTACTCGTATTATCACTTTTTTTTAAGTGATACAGTTCAAGCCACTATTATCTGATATATGAATGATCATAACATTTACCATTATAATCACGAACTACTACATGTATGATAATGATCTCTTTACATGGATCGAATGAGTAACCAACATCAAAGATACTATTTGGTGTTTAGCAGTAGGAAGTAAACTCAACATTTTCTTTAGGGTTACAAGAACATCTGCAGTCTCGATTATATTTATGAATGGGAAAAATAAACTCGCGTCTATGGATTCTTTTAGGTATCAAAGTACATCTTGATTCTATTCCGGCGACATTGCGCTTTCTTTAGTTAAATCAAGATAACAATTTTGAGAAATTAATATTTGGTTAAGTGTATTAATAATGGTACAATAATGTGCATGTTGTACATAAGAAGGGAATTTCAGCTACCACCAATTTTTCGTCATTCCGCTGACGAAATTGATCTTTCTTTATATCTTCACTTTGACCAATCATAAGAGTTCTAACATATTTCACTTATCCATATTTAATTGTCTGATCATCTTTTGGATATATACAAACTGTAGAAGTTAGTATTACACAAACTCATTTTTAGTTTAAAGCCTTAACATGACCGACTTTTCCCATGGTTTATTATCTCAAATTAAAATTTCAAATAACTTGCGATATCTCTTATTTCATAAGAGTGAATATTATGTTCCGTTCATCGACATATACAATTATAATCGCAAACTTGAAACTTATTTACTTTATAAATATGCAAATACATTGATTATATTTTCCCAATCAAGTAGTCACTTAGACGGTTATATCACATCTGTCTGGATTATTTCAATCCATAAAGTGGGTGTTTTAGTTTAATTAAAAATTCACTCTGTGGCTTAGAGTCACTTGCCTTGGCAATGAAAGGTCAGCAATCACTTTCGTATATATATATATATATATATATCACGATCCCCGTAGATAAGATGTAATCACATGTATAATCTGTACTCTCAGTTCTATGGAATTATAACATCTATTATGGTATAGTACATATCCTCATATTCAATTCCAGGGCATTGTGAGAAACTTTTTGCTTCAAGTTTAGATTTACATCTCATGGCTTTATTTTTCTCATTGCGCTTTGTGAAAAAACTTTGTTTATGTCTTACAGGATTTACACTTGGTGAGGTTAGCACTACCAGACTAAATACTTGTCTTGTTGCCAGTGTATTTAGTTCTACCTGGATTGATTCTTTATAATTAGGCCAATTTGCTATTTGTTGACATTTCAATAGAGCATGGTTCGATACCATCGTGCTCTATAACTCTTTGAGCAACAATGTATATATATCATCAATATGTGTGCGAAATCTTTCCATCAACTCATATAAACTCTCATATTACATTGAGATTTCTTTATTCCCTGGAATCATATTACATCGGAACGTCCTCCAGTAATGATTCATGGAAATAAGTATAACCAGAGATAATCTCATGAGAGTCATTATCTTCATTGATGATCAATTGTATTTGTGTCATACATGCCCTCTTATTCCTTGGGTGAGTATTGATTGAACTAAGTGACCTCCCCTGTTATTTTTGGGAGTCACGACCTCAACCACACCTCTACTAAGTATGGTTGCAATGTCTTAACTTGCGACATTATGCCCTTTGTGGGGACTTTTAACCTTGCAGACACATTTTCAGCTGGTATATATATGATCTCGTCACTTTAGAAATTGATTCTTCTATACTTTGAAGATCAATTGTTCACTTTACTTTGTTTTCACGTTACATTGTGAAATGCGGTTATCATAATGAGACATAGTATGAAACTATTAATGTCGCTCCATTAGAAAATAATTTTCTTATATCCCCCTAATGACGGGAAGACTATCTCATTAGAGTGATAAATTTGCAAATTTAGCGATAAAGAGATCGTTGGCAAAGGTTTTAAATAGCGGATGACTGTTGGAGATTCATATCCAACATAAATACTTAATCATCTTTAGAAACTCATATGAATGCACTGTGGGGGTGCAATAGGCACATATACTACGTAATCAAATATGCGTAGACTTGGATTACAAGTCTTATATCTAGTTACCAACTTGTATGCAAAAACACTTGGTTAGCAGAGGTTCATAAATGAATAAGTAAGAGTTGCATGCAATATTGCATAACCTTGTGCAAAGACAAATATATGAGTGTGCATAAATATTATCTTAGTCACCATCTATATTCTTTTCGACGGTGTCTTCCTTGAGATCTTATTGTATATATACATTAGGGTACAAGATACATTACATCGATCTTGATTAAAATGAAATAGGCATCAAACACTCTTGATGTATTGAGTGCTATATAAGGTTGGTGAGTCCTCAATCATACTAAATGTGCTACAAGTTTTGCAAATGCAACATTTTAATGGGCAATACGTGTCGAAGCATCGACCAAAACTATAAAATACTTGAATGATCCGCATTTTGAATGGTTATGTCCACATGTATCAACAATTATCAATTATAAGAATGAAATTATTATACTTTGTATCTTTAGCATATATGTCTCAATCATAAAATTTAACTAATGAACTACTTTTGAAAAAATAAGTGACATATCTTTGAGATATGAATGTGTGTAGTGCTCCTTGTACTTTAGAATGCACTAGCTGTAATTGAACAACATTAGTTCGACACTATACTGTGCATCAAGTTTCTATCTCATTTTGTGTTTCACTCAAAATAAAATATGTCCATGTTAATTTCTTATAATATGGATCATCATATCATGACCAAAGTATTCATGCCAGTCGTGTCAAAACTTGAATTAGCCAGTGTCCAAAAGTTCTTTGTTGGTCATATCTTATGATTCAATAATCAAAAAGTGGTAAAGTAAAATTACTAGATTGACTCTAAACGTGCTTTCTTCCACATAAATTAAAGGTATAGTTCCATTCTCATAATGTACTTGTTAATGATAATCATCAACATGAATATCATTAAACTTAACAAGTTTCGTTTCACTCTTGGTCCATACTGAGCTTTTATGACTTTAATCAATGTGTCACTAGAAATAGTGACTTTGTCACATATAAATATCAATTCAGTGAATAATTGTCTATTCCTCGACAAATTCTCACATTCTTCAGAGATATTTCAATGAAATACTTTTCATTATAATATTTTACATTAATTTCTAGATATGTTGCATTATATCTTCATAGTTTACTCTTGAACCTTGTATGTAAATATGTGGTAAATAAACTCAAGTACATTCAATGCTTTAGAATGAAATCCATATTTTACCAACAAGCCCAATAAAATAAAAATGAATTTAAATCAGGCCACATCACATAAATCTAACTCAAAATAAACTTTAAGACCAAATACAATAGGCTAATTGAGTGACTATACTTTCACAAGTTCTTTGTAAAGTAAGAAACAAACAAATTTCATCAGTCAAAATAGAGGATATCCATTTACTAAGCAAGGTTATTGGGAGAACCTCCATGACTTCTACCACGACCAATAAATATCACGAACTCTTACATATCTTACCTTGTGGTTCATTCTTCCCACAATAGGTAGTGATCAACATGTCTCTTCCCCTTTACTTTGAGGTTATTTCCACTATTCATATAGATTCTAGTTAGCCTCAAGAAGTTTCCTTATCCAGAGGTCTAACACTGTATTATGAAAAATAATCTCATGTCTCTCAATGACTTAGTATCTTAATTAATATTATACAAGTGCTTCAGTATGCCTGCTCAAGTGGAAAAAAAAAGAGTGAGATTGTATCTCTCAATTACTTATTGTCATTTAAAGTGACTTTCTTTTTTCATATATGGTAAGACATGTTTTTAGTCACAATATATCAAAGTGACTATTCATATGGGGAGAAGCTTTAAAAACTGCAGCACATATTCTCAATAGGGTTCCAAGCAAAGAAGTTACCAAAACCCCTTATAAACTTTGAATAGGCAAGAAACCTAGTATTAGGCACTTGCACATTTGGGGTTGTCCAGCTGAAGCCCGGCCTTATAGGCCGCATGAAGCTAAGTTAGATTCTAGAACGGTTAGTTGCTATTTTGTTTGTTATCATGAACACTCTCGGGGGTATAAGTTTTACAATCCCACATCACGAACCTTTTTTGAAACGGGAAATGCTAGATTTCTTGAGGATGTTGAGTTTGGGAGGGAAGAAGTCATACGAAAAGTTGTTTTTGAGGAAGAATCTGATATTGACAGTGATTTGGTATATATACCTTTGCTGCTCAAGAAACAATTCAACCATTAGAGAATAATGTTCAGCTTCCTGGCATTATTGTACATCATGACAACACTCAATCTCTTCCTCCATTAGTGTAACAACAAACTCAACCACCTCAAGAAGTACCATTAAGGAGATCCACTAGAGAAAGGAAAAATGTTATTTCTAATGATTAAATAGTATTCCTTCAAGAACGTGAGGATAACATTGGTTTGGTAGAGGATTACCCAATCACCTTTGGGCATGCCATGCAAAATTCTTATTCTCAAAAATGGATTGATGCCATGAAGGATGAGATGAAGTCTATGTGTGACAATGACGTTTGGGATCTTGTCAAATTGACTGAAGGTGCGAAACCCATTGGTTCTAAATGGATATTTAAAACCAAAAGGGATTTGAAAGGCAATATCGAAAGGTTTAAGGCACGTTTAGTTGCAAAAGGCTTCACTCAAAAGGAAGGCATTGACTATAAAGAGACCTTCTCTCCAGTTTCATCGAAGGACTCTTTTAGGACTATTATGGCACTGGTAGCTCATTTTGATCTTGAGTTACATCAGATGGATGTAAAGACTGCATTTCTAAATGGGAACATTGAAGAAATAATTTATATGGTGCAACCAACTAATTTTGTATCGGGAGATCCAAAGTCTATGGTTTGCAAATTGAAGAAATCCATCTATGGGCTTAAGCAAGCTTCCCGACAATGGTATCACAAATTTCATCAAGTTATCACTTCCTATGGTTTTGAGGTAAATGTCGTTGATGATTGTGTATATCACAAGTTTAGTGGGAGTAAATATATTTTCTTGATCTTATATGTTGATGATATTCTACTTGCTAGTAGTGATATAGACTTATTGTTTGACACTAAGAGATTTTTGATGAAGAAATTCGAAATGAAAGATCATGGTGAAGCCTCTTTTGTATTAGGGATCCAAATATTAAGAGATCGTTCTCGAGGTATTCTTGGGTTATCACAGACGAGCTGTATCCTTTGAAGGGAACTATAGATTACATTCTCACTTATCGGAGATTGGATAATTTGGAGATCATTGGGTACTCCGGCTCTGATTTTGCTAGGTGTCAAGATACCAAGCGCTCCACGTCTGGGTATGTGTTCACCTTGACTGGTGGAGCTATCTCTTGGAAGTCAGTTAAGTAGACTCTCGTAGCTTCATCCACCATGGCTGCGGAGTTTGTTGCTTGTTATGAGGCATCCAACTAAAGTTTATGGCTACGAAATTTTGTCACTGGGCTGCGTGTCGTAGACGACATCGAGAGGCCATTGAAGATGTATTGTGACAATAAATCAGCCGTACTTTATTCGAATAACAACAGAAGTTCAATAAAGTCAAAATTTATAGATATTAAGTATCTTGTTGTTAAAGAGAGTTCAAAATAGACAGATTTCCATAGAACATATTGGAACAGATTTTATGCTAGCGGATCCTTTAACTAAGGGATTAGCACCTAACGTCTTCTATGAGCATATTGCTCATATGGGTGTTATTTTAGACTTTACCTTAGTTTAGTGGGAGTCCATGTTCTATGTATTCTGGATTATTTGGTTTTCTGCAGAATAATATTGATGGTATTGCTATTTTTGAACTCATTATGGTTATTTGTAATGTGTTTCATTACTTATGGTTTGATCTCACTAAAGTTGGACTAGTTGGAAATAAGCATGATTAAGATCACATTACATGTTATTTCCATGTTACTCACCATATTTGATCTGTGTCATTGAGTATATTAGTATGGTGATTATCATGGTTGACTCACGAAATTAACTGTGATGAAAAACGTGATAGTCTCATTGCTATTATATGAGGTGGACTAGATTGACAGGCAGTAGTCATTGAATAAATGGTATTAGGTGCGCACATAAAGTAATATAATTGTTTAAGGAACAATATGTAGCCCAAGTGGGAGATTGTTGGAAATTAATTAATTTCCTTAATAAAGTGGGCTACATATATTACACGATAATTATATTTACCATTTATCTTATTATTATTATGGGACTTAATTAAGTGATCTAATGTAAGTAGGAGTCCTATGACTACTGGAATTTGATGTGGACTAAATGAGTAGATACCTGATAGGATCAGTATAGGAGATTATGCAAAATCCTAATTGATAACTATATAAGGATTAAATGGTTATGGTCCCCAATATACTAAATCATACGTTGTTTTCTATTATCCCCATCAGAATAGAAAACTAAGGCCCAAAAGAGATTTAGGTGAGGAAGATCATAAAAACAAAAAACTCTTCTTCCCCAATCGTGTGTCTCGTGTTCTCCCCATTCCAGTTGCTATTTGGGTTGGAGTCCCGTCCCGTGTACGGTGAGCTTGGATTACTTCACACGATTAATATTATGGATTCAGGTAATTCGCTAATTCATAAACCTTTGATGTTAAAGCATGGTGATTTATATCCTGTATTTATTCCGCATGTTTAGGATATATTTATGTATTTTATGTGATTAATTATTCATAAATTTCCAACATCTCTAGCTGGAATTCAGGACTATTACTTATTAAAAAAATGAAAGATTAATATAATTCCATAAATATAAAGTAATGTTTATATTATTTTAAAATACTTGTCTTTATTTGTATACTTATATATATATATATATATATATTTAATTTGATCTTTTTTTAAATTTAATGTTTGTGCAATACAGTATCTCAATTCTCATTCATTGGCACTAAAGTCGGGTCATGGTGTAGAATATGGTGTCCATGCCACTTGTTAGTCTAACTAATAACTTTTGCCAATTTCTGAAAATAAGTAAAGGAAATTGTTATAAATTATAGAGAAAAATATGTAGAATGTATAAAGAGAATGAATTTCTCACGTGTATTTTCATTAATAACTGAAATCCTATTTATAGGGAAAACTCTAATGGTATAATCGTAATCACATAATTTCATCATGGATAAAATAGTCATTCATACACAATTTAATATTTCTCGCGTGGCTTGCGAGGTTCATAACACTTCCAATTGAATGACTATTTGGATAAATGTCTGGTGAACTAGTTTGAAAAAAAAACCTAGTAAGGGAAAACTTCAAAACTATATGTAGTAAGGCTTATTCCGATCATATTCTGGTGCATTATAATTTTGCTACTAAAAACTCATTGGGATAAAATTTCGACAATGTGGAAGCATAAAGTTTCTACCCCTCAATCTTATCATTCTTTTGAGAGTACTCGTGCGTAACAATGTTCCCCTCCTTATAACGATCATTCTTGTAGGTGCATTCGTGGGATGTTTTACCAATAAACCTCGTGGAGAAAACTTGATTGTAGGAAAAAGAGTATAGTTACTCCATTTGACTTCACATATTTAGGAACGTGTATTGCTTTCTCTTGTAGACCTTGTCATGCTATATGTGATTATGTAGATTTCAGACTTTTGTATCGATTTCTCATTGCACCATGACTATACCGCTTTCACATCTTGGATAATTGTGTTGAATTCTCATGTAATACGCATCATGCCATGAATATGTTAATTTCATATCCTGAATAATTATATTGATTTCTTATACATTCCTCACCATACCATAAATATGACTCGCCAAAACCTTATTAGGAAATACCCAGTGGGAAAAAATCCTAATGAAGGAAAAATATTACATTATCCATGTTAATACACTTTCAATGTTACCTCATTAAAAACCACGCTAGGAAAACACATTGGAACAAAACCTTAGTTGAAGGAAAAAGAGTGTAACGCGTGTTTTATAAAAGTATGCTTCGTGCATTTCCAAGTCCTTCGGGGTTCATACAAATATCGTATAGATTAGTCGATTCTCTTTAGATTCTCGATATCAATGGTATGCATAACAATTTTGATCTATCTTATATTTTGATCACATTCTTCTGGAGATTTCACAATAGTTATGACTAGGCTGCCACATTTAAAAATCTTGTTTGGGAAAAGCTCCTTTTGGGGTAAAAACCGTAATCAAGGAAAGGAGTAGAGCGTATGGATATTTTTTATAACAATATACTTGTTTTGAGTCATTGCATAATATATTTGGAATCTCAGGAGTTCTAGTCTCATTTTCACCAAGCCCATGTACTTTCACTTTAAGAACATACAACTTAATGTCGAGATTTTTCAATAGATTAATATGTCATTATCAATAATCGTTCGTAGTGCGTGTTTTCTAAAATGTGTTCACACTTTTCAATTAAATTTTCTTCCATTTTCCAATATCGATATAACTCATAAATATATCTCATTATCAATCCTCTCTTAGGATTTATACAATATAGTTATGTCTATATACTATTCAAGAGTATATGCCTCTATTATCATTCTTTCACTATATATATATTCGGAAAAATATTATTTGAATAATACTAACACTTATGGCGTTGTTAATGTATCGAAGATCTTTAGTTGTTATAAAAGATCATCAAAAACCTTTCTTGTGTCTTTGAAACTCAAGTTCATATTTCAGTTGTGATAATATATCTTTATAATTTACAACCAACCATTTATATTCCCCCTCATGACAAGAAAAATCTGAAAACTAAACTTATACAACTAGTACGACGTCAATATTCTCAATATCGAATGAGGGAGTTCATAAAATTTCTCATATTGTTCTTGATATTGGAAATTAATTCGAGGACTTAAATTTTGCTCATACTATGAGCAACTCAACCCGTAAACTTCTGGTTACGAGTCATTATACACATGCGACTATCTAGTGGATCCTTAATATCTAGTAGCACACATGGAGGGTAGAGTGACCCATATATATATCATCCCTATTCTTTCCAAATTTGTTAGGAATCAATTCCTAACATCGGTTAGTAGTTTCATTCATCGAGAACAAGCATTTGAAGAATTCTTATGGTTCTTCAATTTGAAATATCAATTTCAGTATACTTTTTAAACCAAAATAAAACATTAGGTTATGCAAACTAATATTATTAAACTTTTGGTTTAGTAAATATTTATATTAGTAACAAAAATTTATTGTACTTAACATGATATATTTATCTTAGCACATATATATTTTTCTAACATGTCACATCATTTATCTGATGCCATTATCTCATACCACTGTTCATACATATCATTCAAACACAGCATTTTAGTTTATATGCGTCATGTCACTATTCATAATGGGACGGCGTATCTCCTACACTTCATACATTTCTATAATTAGATTGTTAGGATAATCACAAATCTATCATAACAAATGTAAATTTGAAGGCCTATGGATACGATTAAATAAATCGCATAAACGATGTTAAGTTCAGTGTTAAAACACTATAACTAACATCAAACAGTTTTAAAGTAGTAAATAGCAGATTTTAAAATTAGATGTTAAGAACGATGTTAGAACATCGAAACTAACATCAAACAGAGTTATAAAATATGCAGCGGAATAAATATTAAAATGTGAACACAACAACTTAAATTTTGTTCGTAAGCAAACGTGCTTACGAACTTGGGTATACAAACCCAAAAACTATATTACTTTTCATGTTCAATATCAAATACAAAAGATATAAAGTAATATATGAAAACTAAGGTATCAAACACCGTGATTCTAAAATACTTGTCGCCTCAAAGGATGATCTTCTGCGTTGGTTACGCAACTTCAAAAATCTTCTTAATCTCGGATAGTGGCTCCAATTATTCAACGTGCTTGTGTTCTTCTTGATTTTGCTTTTCTTCGTTGCTTGCTCCTTGTTGCGTCCTCGTAAAAGTCGTTTGCAAAAGTTATCTCCAAGTCTTGTCCTCTTCTTGTCTTAAATAGACAAAAGTCCTACAGTCCTAAACTTGGTAAACATGTTAAACAAGTCCTAAATACAATCTAGGAAATAAAAAAAGTCCTAAATCTAGTTCACTAATATATTTTGAGCCCAAGAAAGGCAAACAACTAAAAAAAAAGGAAAAATTGCCAAGAATAAAATTCTCAACAATCTCCCCCTTTTTCCTTTTTGAACAAAATACTTGCGACGCAATAAAATATTAAAGAACTAAAAACTTAAACTCCCCATAAATAAATAACCATTGTTTAAAAATTAAAAATCATAAAGAAATGTTTTCAAACACAAAATGAAACACAAATAGGCACAAGTACTTAATGACCACGATCCTCTTCGACCGACGAGGAGATGTCTCATCATCCTTAGGCTTTCTCTTCTTCTTCTTCTTCTTCTTCTTCTTCTTCTTCTTCTTCTTCTTTTTCTTCTTCTTCTTCTTCTCCTCCTCCTCCTCCTCCTCCTCCTTCTTCTTCTTCTTCTTCTTCTTCTTCTTGTCTTTGGCTAAGCTTGACAACACCTCAGCAGCATCACCATCATCATCATTGCCTTCAGCAGTAGCATCATCATCACCAGCGTCGTCATCGTTACCATCTCTAACTTTTTGTTCGGAAAGCAAAAGGTCCTCCACGATTGAGCCTCTAAGCACCTGCAACTGGGCAATCTGGTTATCAATAGAAGCAATCTGGGCCCGGATAACCGGAGCATAAAAATGAACCATGTTGGTACCACTGGTAGAAACACCAGAACCGCCACAAAAATTTCCACCAGCCCGAGGAGGCGCCTACCAGGGGAGATCAATGATCCGGGCTCCAACCAAGTGCTGACCACGCAAAGAGAACCATTCAGGCTCTCCAGTAAACGCATCTTCGTTAGTAGACTGAAGTCCCTTATTCTCCAATAAGCTATAAATAAGAGACAGAAAGCGGAAGGAGGACATGACCTTCGTCGTAGAAAACCTTGTGATGGCTTCAAACACATGTTGGCAAAAATCGAATTTAATCCCATGTCCAAGTTTGAACAAAAATAACACCTGAGGTTGAGTGACAACTGTGGCATTCTTGGTAGGAACCCAGTTGTACACAGCCACCTTATGCAGTACCGAATGGAGAGAGGATAAGCGTGTGATTGGCAATTGCTCACGCCATTCAGTCATCAAGCCACCAGATAATAAATCAACTACTTAGTTCATATCATCCACCGTGGAATCTTCGTTATACTCCTCAGGTCCAAACAAATCATTGATCAAGGCAGGAGTAAACGAAAAAACCTTCCCACGTACAAACACTTTACCAAAGTTCACAGACTTGGGATCAACAACAGATGGCAGCATGTTCGCATGGAATTCTAACACAACGCTTTGGATAAACAACATAGCAGTCGATACAGTGGAATACATGCCTCGATGCCTAAAGAAGGAAATCAGATTCTGCTTCTCAAATACATCAACCGGGATTCGGCGCTCAGCAATCATGCCCCGATTTTGATATTCTACGAACAACTTCTTAGCTTAAGTAGTCAAGAACTTCGTGGAGACTAGTTCCATGTCTTCAATCTTGACGACTTGAAACGGAGCTTCATCAGAGGTAGCTGAAGTAGTCAGTGTACTGGCAGCAGGAACAGTGTCAGAATCAGAACTGAGAGAGGAGGCAGGAACGGCTGCATGAGATTTTGGTTTCTGTGACACATCACCAGAACCAACATTGGCGGATTCCGCAGCTTTTAACTTCTTCCTGTCTCTCTTCATGGTAGATAGATACTGAGAAAGAGTAAATGCATCATCGGAATTGGAAGAGTAGTCAAACTGAAATGCAGGTTCAGGCTCAGCCGCAATCATATTAGCAGAATTCAAAGGGGGATCAGCAACCAAAGGATTAGAGGAACTCGCAACTTCTCCAGTGAAAAGACCAATGATCTCGTATGGGGGATCAGAGTAGATTTTCTCGATTGACATCGAAGAGACTTTGATAGACACTGGTGGATTCATCTTGTCAGCCAAGCGGACAATCTCTTTCCGGTGAGGGGTCGCTGACTTTGCCATCCTTGGAGTAGAGGTGGTCGGCGGCGCGCCAACTGGTGCAGGGGGTTCATACACTTCATCGTCGGAGTCCGTCATGACTGTGACACCTCAGTAAGATTCATGTGCTCAATTAGCACATTACATCGTCCACCTACTTTAATTTTTGGAACAGCGTCCGGAATCACACCCGGAGGAATATTGCGCAGCAATCGCGACCTTTTCAAGGTCGGATTCCCTACCCAGCCAAAAACCTCTGCAATGAACGGAATATTAGGTGGATTGTCTATGTAGATTCCATTGCCCATCTGTCCAGGGGCAAGCTGTGCAGTTGGTATAGCGTCGGCGGCAACGGCTACAGGAGTAAGTTCTTGAGAATTGATCGGCGGTGGGTTTGCAGAACTGGAGGCAATTGGTGATGGATTTGGTGACACATTAATTTGTACTTTTTTGTTACCATTTTGTGTTGTATTCGCGTGTGTTTTGCTTGTATTTATGGGTTTTAGGAGTCGTTTTGGCCTATTTTGTTAGTTTTAGGTTTTTATGACTTTTGTGCATTTTTTAGTAGTTTTTCGTACATTTTTACCCTTTTTCGTATTTTGGCCGTAGGATGACCAAGCGGTCCCGCGCACGCTCAAAGCATACCACTCGACTCGGATTTGAACGGGCAAATCAAGAAAACACAGCGTGAACAAGGAGTAAAAACCGGCGGACGTTTAGAGCAAAATGAGAAAATCGAGCCGGAGCAGCCGAGCCAGTCGATCGAGTGGCCTTCAGTCAATCGACTAATCGTCCAGTCGATCGACTGGACCTCCCCAAATCGACTAGAGTCCAATGAGTTTTGGAATTTCGGGCGAAGCAGTCGATCGACTGAGACGCAGTCCAGCTCGTGATTTTGATCAATTTTGACGATTTTGCCCCTGCATTTTTGTATAAATAGACCCATCTTTCTCCAACCTTATCCCAACCTTCCTTGGTGGAATTTAGGGCTTGCTCCATTTACTCCAAGCCTTTACTCTTACATATCAAAATCCTAGCATATAAAACCTCAGTTTAATGTATTTCTTGCTAGCTTAGTAGTTAGCCTAGTTTAGCTTAGTTGGTTAGTTCTTTGTTAGTAATTAGTTAGTTGTTCTTAAGCAAGTGTTGGAGTGAGTGACACCTCCCTCATTTGTGGATCTTGTGTTGTTGAAGCTTTCTCATTTGTGGATCTTGTGTTCAATGCAATTTGGTAGTGTTCTCTCCCTTAATTTTCTTGTGTTGTTATTGTTTATTGTTGTTATTGAAGTTGTGTTGGTTTTTAGATTTAGTTTGTGTTGTTGTTATTTGCATTTCAATTTCTCCTTTTAATTTTCTAGCTTGTAGTTCTTTTGTTGTTGTTGCCAAACTCCATTGTTGCATCTTCAAGATTTTTACCCCATTTATCCAAGCAAACATTGGGTTTTCAAAAGACATATGGGACTTTCTTCTTTGATAATTTTAACTTCTTCACATTTAATGCTCTTTGACTCTCTCAAGTTCAAATAATTTGATTTTACCTCCATGACCTCTCTTTTAATTGTAAGCTTTTCTTGATGCAATTACTTTAGTAGTTACGGGTTTTGGGTTTAGGTTCATTTAGAACCATTAATCGGAGCTTGTCGAGAATTGGGATTGACGACCCTAACACTTGGTTGGTAATTTGGGATTGACAACCCCGAATTGTGGATTAAGTGGTTGGCAAAAACCGATTGATCGTGGAGACGAACCGAAAACCCTAATCCCAATAATTTTAAATTAAAGTCTCCTTTTAAAGCTTTAGCATAAAACTTAAACCAAACCAATGACTTAATGCTTTCGTAGATTAGATTAGCGTAATTTAGCTTAACAAGAGAGTGAGTAAATACACTGACCGCCGATTATATCTATCCTCGAGAGACATGACTTGGGAAAACTTACCGCTCTATAATCAACTCCGTACTATTGCGGAGAAGATTTCTTAGAGTGTTAAGAATTCTTCGATCAAGTTTTGGCACCGTTGCCGGGGATAGATTAAGGCAAAATGTGTTTTTAATTATTTCTCTTGTTACTTAGTTAGTAGTTAGTTTAAACTGTCATTTTTCCTTCGATGCTCGTAATCCTTTGTTGAGTGTTGTGTTTACAAGGTACTCATTCGGGGAGCCTAATGCCGCCCGCCTACACTCACGACGATCAAAGGATACCTCCGCCGCTCGATTGATCCGGCCGAGGATGGCAAACTACCAAGCTAGTTTGCCATACGACGACCCTTATATCCAAACTCCCAAATATCCAAACCCTTACATCCAAACTCCCGAGTATCCAAATCCGTACACCACTCCCCCAAGCGATCGGGTCCCCTCGACTTACGATGACCCGTACGCTTCGATCGGTGAAGAATGGGCCCCATCTTTCGATTATTACGGCCCAAGCCCTTCTTATTCTCCATCAATTTCGTATCGCCAAAACCCGAGCATGGACCCATATGCACTGACTCATGATTCTTATGATCCGGGTTTTGACAATCCATACGCTCAACTCGCCCCGCCTTTTTCTTACTCGAGCTTTGACTCGTATGCTCCACCAATTCATGATTTATATTCTTGGAGCTACGACTTTTACGACCTACCCATCTCGAGTTCGTATACTCCGAACAATGACCCGTACACCTCACTTTTTCAAGATTCGTCTATGACCCAACTCCCGGACTTAGAGTCTCTCTTAGCCGAGCTCCTGGGACACCTTGCTCGCATCGAGACTCAAGTAGAGCAAATTGCCAATGAAGTGGACGAGCTTAAAAGACCGTGTCTTGACGATATGGCCATCTTCAATGTGGTGTATCCCACCGTTGTTGTTGGCAATGCAACTTTTAACGGTCTTTGGAAAGAGGTGTGCACGGAGGTGGAGATAGAGGGTGAGGAAATTGGGTCGGAGATTAGCGTTACCCTTCTCGTGTTTTGTGAAGATGTTGAAGTGGAAAGTGAGGGGGAGTCGCCTTTGGGGATTCAAACGACACTTGGAATGTTGAATTCACTTGCTCTTGGTGAGAATGATAAAGTGGTGCCGTTTATGGAGGATGTGGATTTAATCGAGCCTCTTTTGCCATCACCCGATGCTTTGTTGCTACTTGACCAAGTGGAGGTGGAAGAGGTAGTGGGGGATGTGTTGGATCCTACTCTCTCATGGCCGACTACGACTACTTCTAGAGTCGAGAGAGAGGAGATGACGGTCGGGGAGACGAAGGAGTATGTCGACCCATTATGGGATGATCACGTTTGGGTGGTCAACTACTCCCTCTTCCGACCACCAAACCAAGCCCGCTCTTTTGTTGTGTTGACTTTCCGGCTTGCCCGACATGCCCGCCTTGGTGATCTTTGTCACCCGCAGTGTCTACTCAAGAACACTAAGGCATGGCACGATCGCCACCTCTTCTTGGATCCTGGATAGCGTCAATTGTATAAACCGTCGAGCTATAGATGTTAAAGTAGCGCTTATTGGGAGGCAACCCAATTTGTAAAAAGGAAAAAAAAAAGAGAAAATCTAAAAAAATATAAAATTCAAAAAAAAAAACTTTTTATTCGTATTTTGTTTTTGCAACCCCCCGTTTGTTCATTTCTTGTAGGTTTCTTGTCTCGACTCCCGGAGAGGACTTATGTACAACCACGTCACCACAAGCTTGGAGATAGGGGCGTTCTCTTTTCCCTACACTTTTTACTGCTTTATTTAGCTTAATTTGAAATGAGGACATTGCTAGGTTTTAAGTGTGGGGTGGTTCGGGTTCGTCTTAGGATTTTTAAGTTGATGCATGCTTGCTTGTGTTAATTTGAGTAGCGTGTGTTATTTTTTATTGGATCCTTGGCGAAGTGACGCGGTTTTGATGATTTGGTTAGAGAGTTTAGATTTTCAATCGGATTGTGTACTTAGGTAATTTGACTCGTTGGGAACTTTTTTCGGTTTTAGCTTCGTGCTATCCTTGAGCTCATATAGAACTAGTGCCTCAACTAGCCTCGTCGTCGAACACTCTCTATAGGATTTTGTTTTGTATTTTAGAGTCGTCAATTGCTCCATGCTCGATCGAAAACATTGTAAGTTGCTAGTAGCAACGAGTGTTCGGAGCCGTTGATTTCTCTTTGTATATATATTGTATTTAAGTACCTTATTTCCTTGGGTACCAAAAAAAAATCAAAAAAAAAAAGAAAAAGAAAAATAAAATAAAAAATGATGATGAATAAAACAAGGATAAAGTATAAATCCTTGTAGTTATTAAGTAATAAAACGTGCAACTCTTGCACGTTTCCTCTTCCTCCTTCTTTTTAGATTTTATTTGTTAAAGAGAGTTGTTGACGATCGGGGCTAGTAGGGAGCCGATTAACGGTTCGACCATGGATAGACCTTAGCCGGGGCAAGGATGAGGGGACTGACTTGGAGGGTTACCTAGTACTTTTAGGTTTCGGAAGTCGATCTAAACTTTCTTTGTCAAGACATCTTTGTCATCCTTTTAGACGAGATAACGAGCATTTTAGCATACAACGCCTCAATTTAGGTTTGTGCATTAGTTTATGATTATCCGGGGTAGTTTCGTAATTCTAGATTAGAATTTTTCTTGAGGACAAGCAATCATTCTAAGTGTGGGGTGGTTGATTTGTACTTTTTTGTTACCTTTTTGTTTCGTATTCGCGTGTGTTTTACTTGCATTTACGGGTTTTAGGAGTCGTTTTGGCCTATTTTGTTAGTTTTAGGTTTTCATAACTTTTGTGCGGTTTTTAGTAGTTTTTCGTAAATTTTTACCCTTTTTCGTATTTTTGGTCGTAGGATGACCAAGCGATCCCGCGCACGCTTGGAGCATCCCACTCGATTCGGATTGGAACGGGCAAAGCAAGAAAACACAGCGTGAACGAGGAGTGAAAACTGGTGAACGTTTAGAGCGAAATGAGAAAACCGAGCCAGAGCAGCCGAGCCAGTCGATCGACTGATCGTCCAGTCGATCGACTGGACCTCCCCAAATAGACTGGAGTCCAGTGAGTTTGGGAATTTTGGGCGAAGCAGTGGATCGATTGACTCTTAGTCGATCGACTGCCAGTCGATCGACTGCTCCTCAATTGATCTATTGAGACGCAGTCCAGCTCGTGATTTTGGTCCATATTGACGATTTTGTCCCTACGTTTTTGTATAAATAGACCCATCTTTCTCCAACCTTATCCCAACCTTCCTTGGTGGAATTTGGGGCTTGCTCCATTTCCTCCAAGCCTTTACTCTTGCATTTCACAAACCTAGCTCATAAATCCTTAGTTTAATGTATTTTTAGCTAGCTTAGTAGTTAGCCTAGTTTAGATTAGTTGGTTAGTTTTTAGTTAGTAATCAGTTAGTTGTTCTTAAGCAAGTGTTGGAGTGAGTGACACCTCCCTCATTTCTGGATCTTGTGTTGTTGAAGCTTTCTCATTTGTGGATCTTGTGTTCAATGCAATTTGATAGTGTTCTTTCCCTTAATTTTCTTGTGTTGTTATTGTTTATTGTTGTTATTGAAGTTGTATTGGTTATTAGATTTAGTTTGTATTGTTGTTATTTGCATTTCAATTTCTCCTTTTAATTTTCTAGCTTGTAGTTCTTTTGTTGTTGTTGCCAAACTCCATTGTTGCATCTTCATTTTACCCCATTTGTCCAAGCAAACCTTGGGTTTTCAAAAGACATATGGGACTTTCTTCTTTGATAATTTTGACTTCTTTACATTTAATGCTCTTTGACTCTCTCAAGTTCAAATGATTTGATTTTCCCTCCATGACCTCTCTTTTAATTGTAAGCTATTCTTGATGCAATTAGTTTAGTAATTACGGGTTTTGGGTTTAGGTTCGTTTAGAACCATTAATCGGAGCTTGTCGAGAATTGGGATTGACGACCCCAACACTTGGTTGCTAATTTTGGATTGCGAATCGTGGGTTAAGTGCTCGGCAAAAACCGATTGATCGTGGAGACGAACCGAACACCCTAAACCCAATCATTTTTAATTAAAGTCTCCTTTGAAATCTTTAGCATAAAACTCAAACCAAACAAATGACTTAATGCTTTCGTAGATTAGATTAGAGTAATATGCTCAACAAGAGAGTGACTAAATACACCGACCGCCGATTATATCATTCCTCGAGAGACACGACTCGGGAAAACTTATCGCCCTACAATCGACTCCGTACTATTGCGGAGAAAATTTCTTAGAGTGTTAAGAATTCTTCAATCAAATTTTGGCGCCGTTGCCGGGGGTAGATTAAGGCAAAAGGTGTTTTTAATTAATTCTCTTGTTATCTTAGTTAGTAGTTAGTTTAAATTGTTGTTTTACTTTCAATGCTCGTAATCCTTTGTTGAGTGTTGTGTTTACAAGGTACTCATTCGGGGAGCCCGATGCCGCCCGCCTACACTCACGACGATCAAAGGATACCTTCGCCGCTCGATTGATCCGGCCGAGGATGGAAAACTACCGAGCTAGTTTGCCATACGACTACCCTTATATCCAAACTCCCAAATATCAAAATCCTTACATCCAAACTCCAGAGTATCCAAATCCGTACACCACTCCCCCAAGCGATCGGGTCCCCTTGACTTACGATGACCCGTACGCTTCGATCGGTGAAGAATGGGTCCCATCTTTCGGTTATTCCAGCCCAAGCCCTTGTTATTCTCCATCGATTTCGTATCCCCACAACCCGAGCATATACCCGTATGCACAGACTCATGACTCTTATGATCCGGGATTTGACGATCCATACGCTCAACTCGCCCCGCCTTTTTCTTACTCGAGCTTTGACTCGAATGCCCCACCAATTCATGATTCATATTCTTGGAGCTACAACTTTTACGAACTACCCACCTCAAGTTCGTATACTCCGAACGATGACCCGTACACCTCACTTTTTCAAGATTCGTCTATGACCCAACTCCCGGACTTAGAGTCTCTCTTAGCCGAGCTCGTAGAACACCTTGCTCGCATGGAGACTCAAGTAGAGCAAATTGCCAACGAAGTGGACGAGCTAAAAAGACCGTGTCTTGGCGAGTTGCCCATCTTCGATGTGGTGGATCCCACCATTGTTGTTGGCAATGCAACTTTTGACGGTCTTTGGAAAGAGGTGTGCACGGAGGTGGATATAGAGGGTGAGGAAATTGGGTCGGAGATTAGCGTTACCCTTCTCGTGTTTTTTGAATATGTTGAAGTGGAGAGTGAGGGGGAGTCGCCTTTGGGGATTCCAACGGCACTTGGAATGTTGAATTCACTTGCTCTTGGTGAGAATGATGAAGTGGTGCCGTTTATGGAGGATGTGGAGTTAATCGAGCCTCTTTTTCCGTCACTCGATGCTTTGTTGCTACTTGACCAAGTGGAGGTGGAAGAGGTAGTGGGGGATGTGTTGGATCCTACTCTCTCATGTCCGA
>BMAC01000826.1:364034-378719 GCA_014905375.1 Phtheirospermum japonicum | reverse complement strand
CAATGCAACTTTTGACGGTCTTTGGAAAGAGGTGTGCACGGAGGTGGATATAGAGGGTGAGGAAATTGGGTCGGAGATTAGCGTTACCCTTCTCGTGTTTTTTGAATATGTTGAAGTGGAGAGTGAGGGGGAGTCGCCTTTGGGGATTCCAACGGCACTTGGAATGTTGAATTCACTATTCGTATTTTGTTTTTGCAACCCCCCATTTGTTCATTTCTTGTAGGTTGCTTATCTCGACTCCCGGAGAGGACTTATGTACAACCACGTCACCACAAGCTTGGAGATAGGGGCGTTCTCTTTTCCCTACACTTTTTACTGCTTTACTTAGCTTAATTTGCAATGAGGACATTGCTAGATTTTAAGTGTGGGGTTGTTAGGGTTCGTCTTAGGATTTTTAAGTTGATGCATGCTTGCTTGTGTTAATTTGAGTAGTGTGTGTTATTTTTGCTTGGATCCTTGGCGAAGTGACGCGGTTTTGATGATTTGGTTAGGGAGTTTAGATTTTCAATTGGATTTAGTGTACTTAGGTAATTTGACTCGTTGGAGACTTTGTTCGGTTTTAGCTTCGTGCTATCCTTGAGCTCATATAGAACTAGTGCCTCAACTAGCCTCGTCGTCGAACACTCTCTTTAGGATTTTGTTTTGTATTTTGGAGTCGTCAATTACTCCATGTGCTCGATCGAAAACATTATAAGTTGCTATTAGCAACGAGTGGTCGGAGCCGTTGATTTCTCTTTGTATATATATTGTATTTAAGTACCTTATTTCCTTGGGTACCAAAAACAAAATCCAAAAAAAAAAAGAAGAAAAATAAAAAAATAATAAAAATGATGATGAATAAAACAAGGATAAGTTATAAATCCTTGTAGTTATTAAGTAATAAAACGTGCAACTCTTGCATGTTTCCTCTTCCTCCTTCTTTTTAGATTTTATTTGTTAAAGAGAGTTGTAGACGATCGGGTCTAGTAGGGAGCCGATTAGCGGTTCGACCGTGGATAGACCTTAGCCGGGGCAAGGACGAGGGGACCGACTTGAAGGGTTACCTAGTGCTTTTAGGTTTCGGAAGTCGATCTAAACTTTCTTTGTCAAGACATATTTGTCGTCCTTTTAGCAGAGTTAACGAGCATTTTAGCATACAACGCCTCAAATTAGGTTTGTGCATTAGTTTAGGATTATCCGGGGTAGTTTCGTAATTCTAGATTAGTATTACTTCAGGACAAGCAATCATTCTAAGTGTGGGGTGGTTGATTTTTACTTTTTTGTACACTTTTTTTTTACCTTTTGTTTCGTATTCGCGTGTGTTTTACTCGAGTTTACGGGTTTTAGGAGTCGTTTTGGCCTATTTTTTAGTTTTAGGTTTTCATAACTTTTGTGCGGTTTTTAGTAGTTTTTCGTACATTTTTACCCTTTTTCGTATTTTTGGCCGTAGGATGACCAAGTGGTCTCGCGCACGCTCGGAGTATCCCACTCGATTCGGATTGGAACGGGCAAAGCAAGAAAACACAGCGTGAACGAGGAGTGAAAACTGGTGAACGTTTAGAGCGAAACGAGAAAATCGAGCCGGAGCAGCCGAGCCAGTCGATCGAGTGGCCTTCAGTCGATCGACTGGACCTCCCCAAATCGACTGGAGTCCAGTGAGTTTGGAAATTTTGGGCGAAGCAGTCGATCGACTGACTCTTAGTCAATCGACTGCTCCTCAGTCGATCGACTGAGACGCAGTCCAGCTCGTGATTTTGGTCCATTTTTATAATTCTACCCCTGCGTTTTTGTATAAATAGATCCATCTTTCTCCAACCTTATCCCAACCTTCCTTGGTGGAATTTGGGGCTTGCTCCATTTCCTCCAAGCCTTTACTCTTGCAATTCAAAAACCTAGCTCATAAATCCTTAGTTTAATGTATTTTTAGCTAGCTTAGTAGTTATCCTTGTTTAGCTTAGTTGGTTAGTTTTTTGTTAGTAATTAGTTAGTTGTTCTTAAGCAAGTGTTGGAGTGAGTGACACGTCCCTCATTTGTGGATCTTGTGTTGTTGAAGCTTTCTCATTTGTGGATCTAGTGTTCAATGCAATTTGGTAGTGTTCTTTCCCTTAATTTTCTGTGTTGTTATTGTTTATTGTCATTATTGAAGTTGTGTTGGTTATTAGATTTAGTTTGTATTGTTGTTCTTTGTATTTCAATTTCTCCTTTTAATTTTCTAGTTTGTAGTTCTTTTGTTGTTGTTGCCAAATTCCATTGTTGCATCTTCAAGCTTTTTACCCCATTTGTCCAAGCAAACCTTAGGTTTTCAAAAGACATATGGGACTCTCTTCTTTGATAATTTTAACTTCTTTACATTTAATGCTCTTTGACTCTCTCAAGTTCAAATGATTTGATTTTCCCTCCATGACCTCTCTTTTAATTGTAAGCTTTTCTTGATGCAATTAGTTTAGTAGTTACGGGTTTAGGGTTTAGGTTCGTTTAGAACCATTAATCGGAGCTTGTCGAGAATTGGGATTGACGACCCCAACACTTGGTTGATAATTTTGGATTGACAACCCCGAATCGTGGATAAAGTGCTCGGCAAAAACCGATTGATCGTGGAGACGAACCGAACACCCTAAACCCAATCATTTTTAATTAAAGCCTCCTTTTAAAGCTTTAGCCTAAAACTCAAACCAAACCAATGACTTAATGCTTTCGTAGATTAGATTAGGGTAATTAGCTTAACAAGAGAGTGGCTAAATACACCGACCGCCGATTATATCTATCCTCGAGAGACACGACTCGGAAAAACTTACCGCTCAACAATCGACTCCGTATTATTGCGGAGAAGATTTCTTAGAGTGTTAATAATTCTTCGATCACACATCACCACCCATCTCCACACGGATGTCCTTCACAGTATAGGTTGGCAAAGTCACTTGAACCTGTTCATCAGTTGAGCTACGCACGCTAGCGGGAAGCTCAGGAACTCTGCTCAGAGATGATGGGTTCGACATTCTGCACTGTTTGTTAAGCAAAAGTTGAAAGAAGGAGATTATAGCCGTTGGAGCATGAGAGTGAATTTGCAGAAGAATCAATTGAGAAATAGGGAAGACGGTAAAAATCCCTAACTTTATAACCCGGTAAAAATGACCGTTGCAGGGAGAGAGAAATTAAAAATAAAAAGTAGCTCCCTTATTTACCCAACATCCCTTTTTATACCCCAAAATATTTTCTTTCCTAAACAAACTGCCCCCACTCCTCCTTAAAGTAGGACACGACTTTAACCCAATTAACCACTATCTCATTATTTCGGAAATAGAAATCACACATCTCTACTAATTAGGAAACCTAAACAGAGCTAGGTTATAAAACCATCACCATAGTTGAATGAATCTTTTGTCAAGCAATTTCTCTCAACAAATCAACCTCTTATTACCTGTCCAATCCACCAGTTTTAATGCCACTGAAATACTTGGTTAGCAAGATTCACAACACAATTGAGAGATTAAAGGAATAGACGCAATCACAAGTAACAAAACACACAGAAATAAGGCATCCTCACAAAGTATGAATGTCCTAATTGATGCATAAAAATTAATGACCTGAAAGGTTAAAAATACAACTTATGGTTTCAGTGACATGATCAGTGTTGCTTTTAATATGTTGACATTATAACCAACATTACTTTTTGGTGAAGTCAATGGAAATAGACCTCTTAACCCGATTTAATGACTACGTCAGAATCACTTAAGTAGGTGAGAATTAAAGATTGGATCTTTTTAATCCAGATTTTTTATCATCTTTTCAGTATCTTTAACATAATTACTTATCTTTAGCAATTGCTATAAAATTATCACCCCTTTTTTGTTGGACCTGGGAGAAAACCTGTTTATGCGGGAATACTCCACAATCACCTATAGAAAGAGGTTAGTCTTTTTGCCACCATTTTTATTAAAACACATGACCTTTTTGCACTTCAACCTGACCCAATGAATTTACTTTATGTATGAAAAGAAAATTGAAAATGCATGCAAACATATACAAATGTCACGACTGATGACAGTTTAGGTGTCATGGCATCAAAACTAACACGGACTTAAACAATGCACATACCGAGATCTCTTCTCAAACGAGAGATGGTCTCTAAATCTAATGCCTTTGTGAAGATGTCAGCAAGATGATTGTCTGTCCCTATATGCTCAAGACTAACTATCTTTCTCTCAACCAAGTCACTAATAAAGTGGAACCTTATGTCAATGTGTTTAATTCGTGAGTGCTGGACCGAATTTTTTGAGATATCAATGGCACTTGAATTATCACAAAGCATAATCAAAATTCTACTATGTAGACCATAGTCCTCAATCATTTGGTTCATACATAATAACTGTGTACAAGCACTTCCAGATGTAATATACTCGACTTTAGCTATAGAAAGAGAGATGCAATTTTACTTTTTACTGTACCATTAGATAAGGTTATTACCCAAAAAAAAAAAAGCAAACCCCAGTGGTACTCTTCCTATCTACAACTTCTCCAGCGCAATCCGAGTCTGTATATCCCACAAGTTCAGTACTTGTATCCTTAGTATACCAAACACCTACATCACTAGTACCAGCTACATACCTAATGATTCATTTAACTGCTTTCAAATGTGACTCTTTTGGATTTGATTGGTACTTAGCACATAGACACACACTGTACATAATATCAGGCCTGCTAGTAGTTAAGTACAAGAGACTCCCTATCATGCTCTTATACAAGGTGTTATCAACACTAATACCAACATCATCTCTAAGCAGTTTCATGGTTTTGCCTAATGGTGTTTTCTTATGTGAATCATTCTCTAACCCAAATTTCTTAACAAGATTCTTAGCATATTTGGTCTGAGAGTGAAAAATACCATCATCCATATGTTTAATTTTCAAACCAAGAAAGTAAGAGAGATTACCTTCCATGCTCATCTCGAATGTATCAGATATTCGCGTGATAAACTCACTCACCATCTGCGCGTTAGTAGATCCAGAAATATATCATCTACGTAAATTTGGACAATTAAGATGTGCTTATTTGATCTAAGGAGAAATAAGGTTTTGTCAACTTCTCCTCGTCTAAAATTTAAAAACAGTAAGTGTTGAGTCAACCTTTCATACCAAGCTCTCGGATCTTGTTTTAAAACATATAAAGCCTTAATTAATTTTAAAACAAAATCTGGTTTGTAAGGATCAACAAGCCCTTTAGGTTACTCAACAAAAACTTATTCACTTAAAACTCCATTAAGAAACGCACTCTTTATATCCATTTGATGTAGAGATATTTTCATATAACAAGCTACAGCAAGTAAGAGTATTATCGATTCACTGCGAGAAACTGGAGCAAAAATCTCATCAAAGTAAATACCTTCAATTTGTGTGTATCCTTTTGCAACCAATCGTGCCTTATTTCTCACAATGTTTCCAGCCTTATCCGTCTTGTTCTTGAAAATCCACCTTGTACTCGTAACATGTGGATCTTTTGGATGAGGTGTTAAATACCAAACATCGTTTTTGGCAAATTGATCCAACTCCTCTTGCATGGCCTTGATCCAGAATTCATCCTTAAGAGCATCCTCTACACGCTTTGGCTCTGTTTGGAAAGGAACAAGGATTCTCAAACTTTAGAACAATTAGTAGACAAGAAAACAAACCTTACCATCTCTTTGAAATTTATTTGTCGCTTTCTTGTACTTCTTTCATCGAGATCTACAATGATTTGGCTTGTAGGATGGTTCTTCTGTATCCTTGCAGGTATATCCCTCGGATGTAAGTCAATTGGTTCAGCTGCATTTTCCTCATCTTATTATGAATCCGATTCTTGAGCAGTCTGAGGTTGTGTTACTTCTGGTGATATGTCATTGGAACTGTCACCACCTGCATTTGGGTTTTTAAACCTGTAGTTTCTTCTTTACCAACCGTGATATTTTCTTGAGGATTCTCATCATAAACCAGATCATTATCCTCAGCAGGTTTCACAGCACTAGTCATATCATCAAACTTAACATTTACTGACTCGATCATGCAACGCGTCCTAAGATTAAACAATCTATATGCATAACTATTTCGTGAATATCCCATGAAAATGCACTTATCACTTTTTTAGTCAAGTTTTGCAAGATGATTTCTATTATTTAACACGTAGCAAATGCATCCAAAAACATGAAAATAGCTCAAGTTTGACTTTTTGCCTATCAACAATTCATAAAGAGTAACACAAGACCCTGGTCTAAAATACACCCTATTAATTATATGGCATGCAGTGTTCATAGCTTCCCCCCAAAAACGTTTAGCAATCCCATTTGAAATAAGCATAGTCCTAGTCATTTTCGCACGAGATCTATTTTTACGTTCAGCTATGCCATTTTGTTGGAGGGTGATAGGTGAAGAAAACTCATGAGTTAGACACACTTTAAAACATTAATTAGAAAAAGATGCATTCTCAAATTCTTTCCCATAATCGGACCTTATTCTACCTATACTCACACCAAACTGAACATACAATTGTTTTCGCAAGGTTATTAAAAGTTTCAAAAGTTTTAGATTTTTCTTTTAAAAATTCTACCCAAGTAAAGCGAGAAAATCATATACAATCACAAGTACATACCTCTTACCACCAAGGCTCCCAAGTTCAAGTGGTCTCATAAGATCCATATGAAGGAGTTCGAGACAATTTGAGGCAGTGAGACTTTGCACATACGGATGTGGTACCCTGACTTTTTTCCCTTTCTGACATGCTTCGCACACATTTGGTGTTGATCTTAGGTAGCCCATTCAGAGATTCCTTCTTGTCCAATATTTCCAGCATCTTGTAATTGACATGACCGAGCTTTTGATGCCACGCCTCGGCATCGCTCAGTTGGGATAGATTGCAAAATACATCACCATTGATTTGGTAGCAATTATCCAAAGTTCTCTGACCAGAGAGTATACATGCATCGTCCTCGTCATAAACTTCAAACTTTTCATGATTTAACTCGACACTAAACCTACCATCACAGAGTTGGCTAATGCTTATAAAATGTACTATTAAACCTTCAACCGGAAGAACATTCTCGAGCTTTACAATACCAGGAACATGAAGGGTTCCTTGGCCAATGATTTGGCCGTTAGCACCTCCACCATACTTCACTTTTCCTCCATGAAACTTTATAATGTTTGAGAGAAGATATTCAGAGCCTGTCGTATGTTTAGAACATCCACTATCGAAGTACCAGGCTCCAGGGATGTGAGATTTCAGAGAAGAATAAATCATATTGCACTTTATCTCATTCTTTTTTACCCAAACCTGCTTAACTCTGGTGTCAGTTTTTATGTTAGCAACATGGAAACCGTCATGGATCCCAGCAAACATCTTCGACCTTTCAAACTGATTTTGTTTTCCCACAAGCTTCCAACAGTATGTACGTATGTGACCAGGTTCACCACAGTGATGGCACACATATTGTCTTATTCTCTTCTTATGGGGCTTGACCTTCTCCAATTTATGTCTAGACTCAGGCACTTGTTGAACAAGCTTGTATCCAATCCCGTGTTTTGAAGAGTCCGGGATACTCAGTTCCAAAGTTTCATCAAGCTATGCCTTGACCTTGTTGAGGTTCGTGAGGGTTTCTTGAACCTTCTTCAACTCAGTCTTCACTCGTTCTAGCTCAGCATCCTTTTTGGTGAATGACGACTCAAAACGGACAATTATATTCAATTGTTCATCCTTTTCTTGAGTTAGTTTGTCTTGACATTGAGTACTTGATTTCCCCAACTAGTAAACAATTTTTTATACTCAATGCTCAGCTTCTCGTACTCGTCAATGGGTTCATCAACCTCTACATTCAGGCACTGGGTGTAGGTTTTGAAGTTACCAATATGAATATCATTGATTAACCCAGATTTGTCTTGATTTTAGTTAGTATTTTATTTAGTTTTTATTGTTAATTTTGGTAAAAGTTTGATAGATTGAGCATATTTTCGTATTTTCTAAATCTCCAACTTGTTTTACCATAATTTAATTATAATTAATTAAATTTATGTTTATTTTGGGTATTTTGAAGTATTTAAGTTTAGACGTAGTAAAGGATGGGCGTGCGAGTGGATTTTCAACAAAAACGGGCCGCGATTTGAACAATTTGAAGTTGCCGATTATCTATAATGGTTTTCCATCAGGAACCATTATAGTAGAGTTGCCGACGCTTCCTGCCGAGCCATGCCCACACTGCCGATGCTGGCTGCCGAGAGTCGCCCGCGTCGCCATACGCTTTCCGGCGCTAATCGACGCAGTTCTTTGTGAGCGTCGACCGACTTGCACCACTGCCCATCAATGCTGCCGATCACTGCCGAACATTGCGCGGACCCTGCCTAGAATCGAAGCCGAGAGATTGGCGTCCATCGACGCACCCGTCGTTGCCAACGGCCCATAAATGCATTTTTAGGGTTTCTTACTGCCCAAGACATCCCACAACTATAAATACCCTATGTATTTTGGATTTTTAACATACATTATCAAATTCCTAGGGTTTTAAGGCCTCTTAGGGGCTGACAACCCCAACGAGTGCCCTTCAATTTCTTAGTTTATCTTCATAATTTTTAGTTATAAATTCTTAGATTTTAGATTAGAATAGATAGTTTAGATAATTTAGATTCAATACTTCGCTTGGAAGGCTGCAATCTTCTTAGTTTAATTAGTAAGTTTTTCCTTTTTGTTTAATTTACTATAATTAATTTTCATGCTTTTAAACTCATGTTTGATAGTTTAATAATTAATCTTCAACAAAACACTCCACCCCCCCCATGTATGATGATGAATTGTATGATATTGAGATTGGTGGTGATGAAGTTATGATTATTATGCTGAAATTAATTGGCTAGATCTAATGGGTCTAGATCCTAAAATTGTCGTGAACCATCAATTGGGTTTATCCCAAGAGATCGTGGAAACGATTCGAAGCTCTAGAACCCTTGTTTTCTTAAACTTTTCATAACCCTTGATTTTTATTGTTCTTCGTTCAAACCAACTCCTTGATTTTAAGTGTTTAGATTATTTATTTTTATTATTTTCTTATTCGTGAAAACAAACACAAGATGAACTTCCATATCTAGCTTTCATTTGAGATCGACACGAGTCAACTTACCCACCTACAAGTGATCCCGTACTCTTGCGGGCGAACTTTTTAAAATTGACAACTTTAAATAAAAATAGGTGCAGAAAAGTTCGAATCAAAATAGGTGAATTCTGTGTTTCCCTTCGTAATTCTTTTTATATTTATCTTTATTTTATTATGATTTTTCTTTTCTTTGGTTTTATTATTTTTATCTGCCACATTTAATCTTGTGCGTTGAGTGTTGTGTATGCAAGGTACATCTCTTGAAGCCTCGATTCGACGTCCAAAAAAAATTAAAAAAAAGTAAAAAAAAATAAAATGTATTATTCGTACGATGATCCACCGCTAGATTGGCATCACGCACCTCGACCGGCTATTCCATTGAGCGACGCAATGAAGAATTACTTTCCTGACAAATACGACCAATTGAATCTCCCGATTTTTCATGGGCGTCTGATCCAAACAACTGTTCGGTCTCTTAGACATTTTTCTCAATACAAACTATCATAAAATACATATACATTGGGGGTTTTTGAAGATTTATTATAAATTAAAGCAATATTAAAACTAAGACTAATTAAGCTAATTATTTCAAACTAGATTATCAACTACGAGCAATAATTAAACTACCAATAAAACGCAACGAATATTTAAACCTAATTAACGAATCTAAGAACATGAATATAAAAAACTACCACGAACCAATTGTATCATAAGAATCTAAAAATAGGAAATTAAATTAAATCGCATAAATAAACTAGATTAATCCAATATCCAAGCATGAAACAATTAAACTAACTAAACTAGTTCTAGAATTAACTAAGAATTTAACTACAAAATTAACTAGGAAATTAACTAAGAGTTTGGAAAACTTATTGTAACTACTGAAAGTGGTAAAAATCTCCAGCTATTCCGGAGTTGAGGCGAAGATCTCGAAATGAAGTGAATCTTGAACCGTACAGACTTGAATCTTCAATTTCGATCTCCAACTTCATAACGGAGTGTGTAAATCCATTGTTTCTGTGCTAGATAACCCTAGGTAGTTGTGTCTTTTCTTTGGTAGTGGTCTCCCCCCTAAAAACACGAAATATGAAGGGTATTGGGTAAAAAATTATATGCATCATGTACTATACGCATTTTTTGGGTTTGCATCCTAACGTTTTTTTTGTAATTTAATGCATCCTGTACTATACAAAATTTTGAAAGTGCATCCTGTACTATATAAAATTTAGAAAAAACTAGTTTTATTAAATAAAAATTAGAATTTATTAAATAAATATGCAAACCATATTTTATCCTAACGTTTACCGAACTAGTTTTATTAAATAAATAAAATTTATTATTTATTAAATAATAAATTCGGTGAGTTTGCATATTTAATAAAATATGCCGGAACTAGTTTTAAATAAATAATAAATTTTCTGGAACTCACCTAAAGTATACGGGTTTGAAAATATGTAACCCACTCGCGAGACTAGGTGAGTTTCGGCGAGTTGGGGTGAATTGGCTGGTCGCGAGATGCACTTTCAGAATTTTGTGAAGTACATGATGCATTAAATTACAAAAAAAAAACGTTAGGATGCAAATCCAAAAAACGCGTATAGTACAGGATGGTTACAATCTTTTTCCCAAGGTTATTTATAGATATAACATGTCTTGGCGCACAAGAAACCCTAAAAATGCATTTCTGGGCAGCCACGTCGACGTCGCGTCGATCGACGCATGCTGGAGCTCGGTGTTGATGCTGCCTGTGCACTCGCGTTGACTGTGCGGGAGCGTCAACTGACGCTGTCATGGATTGACGTAACAGCAGGTTGCATCGGCTTGGCGTCGACAGACGCACTCTTGGATCGACGCTTCAGAGAGTTACGTCGGCTTGGCGTCTACTTAGTGTCTACCGTCGTGGGCAGGATCCGCGTCGATAGAGTGTCGACACTTGCATAGACCGACGCGAATAAGAGTACGTCTCATTTTCTCGATCTTTCTGCTACTCGTTCACCGAAAAGCTCGCTCTCCACTTTTGAACATCGAACTTCATCTATTTACGTGCTAAACTCTTTCGGTTACTTAGCTGTAAAGTGGAAAACAATGAATAATCACCTATTCTCATCAATTATGATCAAAATACGGTAAAATAAGCTGGAAATATAAAAATACGGAATTAGGCTTAAATCATCCAACTAATACCAAAAAAAATAGAAAAAAGAACTAAAATACTAATAAAAATAAGGACAAATCTGTGCTAATCAACTACCCCACGCTTAATTGGTTTGTTCGTCCTCGAACAAACTTTAGAGTCAAAGTATAACAAGAAAGTAAATATGCTCAAGCAATGAGTTGTGTCGTGCTACATACATAATTTTGAAAATATAGGTACAAATCACGCAACGTCAAACACTCCACCTTTATTACATCGTCGCTTCAAAATCAAAATCATGCATCCTCTCAAAAGGGAAATAAATATGTGGGTGTACGCTCAAAAGTACTCAAGCATTGCTGCATGGGATGTGTATACACTCAAATCATACAAATGCAAGTACAAAAACAAGAACGGAAAATCAATCTCTTTTCAATCGCAAATAAAGTGTGTTGTCAAAACTAAGAATCGGAAAAGGTCTTTTCGGGTTGTAATGTAAGGCTCTTTGGACGGTATGGTATATATAAGTCGTGTGGATATATAACTCACTCAACCTAATCTAATCGCGAAGCAATTTGCTTCACCTCGTTTAAAAGAAAAATCTCACTAAACACTCATAACGTAGCCTTTATACTTAGGCTATTTCTCAACTCGATACTCTAAAACCGACTTTTGCTCGAAGCACTTTAACAATATAGAAGCTCATAATATGCTTCGTTTTTAACACAATTCTTTTGCCTCTTAAACAATAGGCTTCACGCGAAAATAACAATAAACTCAAGCCTTAAATTAAGCGCGTAGGCAATTAATCAACACTATCCACCATCCTATTTTATTTCTCTTCTTATTTTTTATTCTTCTTTTTTTCTTTTTAACATTCCCCCTTTTATCATTTTTATGGGGTTCTTCTTCTCTTTTTTTTTTCCGGATGGTGGTCCTAAATTACAAAAATTCATAAACATCATAAATTCCTAATAAAATCTCCAAAACACTAATAACTAATAAAAATACGAACTCATATCCCACGCTTTTAATGGGTTGGTAGGGGTCGACTCAAAACACACATGACTATAGGCATGGATTATTTGGCTATGATTGGCTCATTCGGAATTTATAGTGGCTAAAATATATGGATATGGCCGGAATAAGGGTTCTATTTGTGATATCAAATACACACAGCGGTTTCAAAGTCAACTACACACAAAGGTTTCAAAGAGATATCAAATCAAAACTCATTCAAGTACATGCAATGATGATAAACACTCAGGCTACTCACTGGCTTTTTGCATGAAATTTTTTTGAATTGACGGTGTTTTTTAGGTTTTGTGAAATCAATTGCGTCCAAGTACCATTTTTTGAATTGATGTTCTTTGTATGAATTGACGCTGTTTTTTAGGTTTTATGAAATCAATTGTGTCCAAGTACCATTTTACAATATATAAATAATAATAAAATTTTTGAAATTTAATGCACTTATACACGCTCAGAAGACAAGAACATCAAATCATATGTAGTTAACTTCGACGGACAAGCCATACAAACACAATTAAGCGCGTAAATAGCAATTAATCACGTTTAAGAATTTAATTATTACAGGCCAAATATATAAAAAAAATTACACAATTAAGCAATAAAAATCACACTCGACCACCCCCTCTCTAAAAATCCCGGCAATCTCCTGATTGCCACAAATACATCAAGAATCAAAAAGAAGAAGGTAAGGAAAACATCCCTAGAAATAGAAGGTCGAGCCGCTACTCGTGATTTGTGCAATTGGTCGGTGCTCCATCGTACGTGATATGAGATGTCCTAAAGAAAACGAAACAAACAAAAACAAAGAATATAATAATATTTTTAGATTTTTTTATTATTATATTTATTTATTTTTAAAAGCATAAAATAAAGATACAAAGATTTTAGAACTCGCGGGATCCATCATCCTCGGGGTTCTCATCAATATCCATGCTTGGTTGGGGAAATGATGCCTCAAAATGCTCCTCGAGCCTCGAAATATGAGCTCGCATTTTCCTCAAGCTTCGACAGTTTTTCTCGTGGTTCGTGTCAATCTTGTCGTCAATGATTTGGAACTTTTCGAACATCTTTAATTGAAATGCTCGGTTATCCTTGAAAAATTGGCCCCAATTGGGACTCGGGACTGAATTGTTACGTGGGGCCGGCTCCATAGTCGTTTCGCCATCGTCGTCGTTCGGTTGAGATGAAGAACCTCTTTGAGTCGTAGACCTCACTCGGGGTGCAGGGGCACGTGTCAAAGATAGTGAAGTCGTCCCGAGTGGTAACAAGTCGTTTCCGACCGAATCGAACCCGAAGTGACGGGCGAGGCCGGTAATGTACGATGCGAAGGAGAGAAGTGGCGTTTTACTTCCCGGCGTACCCTTAGTTACATTGTAGAATCCGCTCAAATTCAATGGGTATAGCCGTGGTTGACGACCGTCAACAAGACACTGTAGAAGGTAGAGCTCGGACTTGGTCGCGTATGTGTCCTCTTTCTTGCATAAAATGATGTGGGCGAGGATCTTGTAGGCAACATAGAGGGCTTCGTCTTGAATCTTTGAGCAAGGAAATTGCTTGCAATCGCCCGTGTTTCCCCCGGTGATCATACCCCAAAAAGAGGCTAAATCGAAACCTTGAACGCCTACCGGGTGGTTCCCTTCGGTCAGGAAACCAAAAGTGTTGCCAAAAATTTCTTCGTCCACATAAACGTCATTACCACCTAGCCTACATGTGAACGTCACGTCATTCCGGATTGCCAACATAGCGAAAAACCCAAGCATAAGATGGCTAAATCCGGGTAGGTGCATGCGGGCGAAATACCCACAACCAAGGCTTTCGACATAACGAGAAAGGTCGGTGTGGTGCTCCGATCCATTCGAGGCCTCCTCCTCGCTTCCGTCAATGTTCAAAGTCCGATGGGTCGTGAATCCCCATTGTCGATATTCTTAAAAACGTCCCCTTCCTTTTTGTCGTAAATTTGGAACGATGCTCCATATTTCCCCAAAATATCTTTGCATTTTCCTGCTCGAGACAATTTCAATCAAATAGAAGTTGAACGAGAATGAAAAATCTTGAAAATACAACCTTTGGATTCGTTGGGGAGTTTCGTCGAACACTGGCGTGCGTGTTCAACCAACTAAAAATTTAAGTAATTCTTGCACCAAAAGCTTCCCAACACAACCAAACAACAATATATCTATCTCAAGAGAGTTTTAAACGAAGTACCTCGACGATTGAAGCTCCAATTAGCTTGTTTCCGGAAAATTGCCCCAAACCCTATGGAGCCCGTTTTGGAGAAATTGGCTTGAATGGAATTTTTGAAGTGGAATTTCTGGGAATGTGTAAAATAAATTGTTGTGGGTTGGTGGTAGTTTGCAAGAATTTGAAGAAAGGAATTTGTGAATAAGGAAGGAGGAAATCTTTGATAATGGAAGTTGGGAAATGAAAAATGAAG
>BMAC01000826.1:316370-345113 GCA_014905375.1 Phtheirospermum japonicum | reverse complement strand
AAATCATGAAAATTAATTATACTAAAATTAAACGAAAAGAAAAACTTACTAATAAACTAAGAAGATTGCAGCGTTTCAAGGCAAAGTCTTGAATCTAAATTATCTAAACTATCTATTATACTCTAAAATCTAAGAACTTAAAACTAAGAATTATGAAGAGAAACTAAGAAATCGAAGGGCACTCGTTGGGGTTGTCAGCCCCTAAGAGGCCTTAAAAACCCTTTAAACATTTCCCCCGTATTACATTGCCGCTCCAAAATCAAATTCATGCATCCTATCAAAAGGTAATATATAGGGGTGTTCACTCAAAAGCACTCAAGCATTGCTGCTTAGGACGTGTATACACTCAAATCATACAAATACATTCATAATAAATAAGAACGGAAAATCAATCTCTTTTCAATCGCAAATTAAGTGTGTTATCAAACTAAGAATCGGAAAAGGTCTTTTCGGGTTGTAATGTAAGGCTCTTTGGACGGGTATGAAATATATAAGTCGTGTGGATAACTCACAATCTAACGTGATCAATAACTCACTCAACCTAATCTAATCACGAAGTAATTTGCTTCACCTCGTTCAAAAATAAAAACCTCACTAAACACTCATAACGTAGCCTTAAACATAGGCTATTTCTCAACTCGTAACTCTAAACCGACTTGTAGCGCAAACCACTTAAATACAATTGAAGCTTATAATGTGCTTCTTATTACAACTCAACTCTTTGCCTTTTAAACATTAGGATTTATAATAACATACACAATAAAACTCAAGCCTTAATAAAGCGCATAGGCAATGACTAACACAATTCAACTAGACTCACCATCCTTCTTTTTTTTTTTCTTCTTTTCTTTTTTTATCCCCCATTTATTCTCATTTTTATGGGGTCTTGCTTCTTTTTTTCTTTTTATGTTGAAGGATGGTGATATTTAATTACAAAAATTCATAAACTCCTAATAAAAATTCCAAACCACTAAATAATCAATAAAAATAACGAACTCCTACCCCACGCTTTTAATGGGTTAGTAGGGGTCTCAAAAACACTCATGTCTATAGGCATGGATTATTTGGCTATGATTGGCTCATTCTGAATTTATAGTGGCTAAAATTTATGGATATGGCCGGAAATAAAGTTTTTTCTTTGCCTTAACGTCATGTTCAAAGTCAACTACACACAGCGGTTTCAAAGAGATATCAAGACTGAAACTTATTCAAGCACATGCAATGATGATAATCAATCAGGCTACTCACAGGCTTTTTGCATGAAAAAATTTTGAATTGACGTTGCTTTTAAGGTTTTGCGAAATCAATTGCGTTCCAAGTACCATTTCACAATATATAGAACGTAGCCTTAAAAACCTCACTAAACAACTCATAACGTAGCCTTAAACATAGCCTATTTCTCAAACTCGCTAACTCTAAACCGACTTGTAGCGCAAACCACTTAAATACAATTGAAGCTTATAATGTGCTTTCTTATTACAACTGAACTCTTTGCCTTTTAAAACATTAGGATTTATAATAACATACACAATAAAACTCAAGCCTTAATAAAGCGCATAGGCAATGACTAACACAATTCAACTAGACTCACCATCCTTCTTTTGTTTTTTTTTTTTTTTCTTCTTTTCTTTTTTTATCCCCCATTTATTCTCATTTTTATGGGTCTTTCTTCTTTTTTTCTTTTATGTTGAAGGATGGTGATCTTTAATTACAAAAATTCATAAACTCCTAATAAAAATTCCAAAACACTAAATAACCAATAAAAATAACGAACTCCTACCCCACGCTTTTAATGGGTTAGTAGGGGTCTCAAAAACACTCATGTCTATAGGCATGGATTATTTGGCTATGATTGGCTCATTCTGAATTTATAATGGCTAAAATTTATGGATATGGCCGGAAATAAAGTTTTTTCTTTGCCTTAACGTCATGTTCAAAGTCAACTACACGCAGCGGTTTCAAAGAGATATCAAGACTGAAACTTATTCAAGCACATGCAATGATGATAATAAATCAGGCTACTCACAGGCTTTTTGCATGAAAAAGTTTTGAATTGACGTTGCTTTTAAGGTTTTGCGAAATCAATTGCGTCCAAGTACCATTTCACCATATATAGAAATAATTCTGAAAAATTTTTATGCACTTATACACTCTCAAAATACATGAACATCAAATCATAATTAGTTAACTTCGACAGGCAAGCCAGACAAACATAATTCGGCGTGGAAATAGCAATCAATCTTGTAAAAATTTTCAAATTGCACAATTTTCAAATATAAATCATACTCAACCCCCCCCCCCCTCTCTAAAAACTTGACAATCTTCGAGTGTCATAATTATATAGAAAACCAAAACTTGTATGATGATGAATTGTATGATATTGAGATTGGTAGTGATGATGTTGGGATTATTATGTTGAGATTGATGAAATTGATTGACTAGATCTAATTGTTCTAGATCCTAGAATCGTCGTGAACCATCAATTGGGTTCATCCCAAGAGATCGTGGAAACGATTCGAAGCTCTAGAACCCTTGTTTTCTTAAACTTTTCAAAACCTTTAATTTTTATTGTTCTTCGTTCAAACCAACTCCTTGATTTTAAGTGTTTAGATTATTTATTTTTATTATTTTCTTATTCGTGAAAACAAACACAAGAGGAACTTCCGAATCTAGCTTTCCTTTGAGATCGACACGAGTCAACTTACCCACCTACAAGTGATCCCGTACTCTTGCGGGCAAACTTTTAAAAATTGACAACTTTAAATAAATATAGGTGCGGAAAAGTTCGAATCAGTCATCATCCCACACAACATTGGTATACAAGGCTGGAACAGATATAGGTGGATCAGAATCATTGTCATATTCTTTGTACTCTTGTGCAATCTGGTTCTTCTTTCTAAGAGTATTTGCACATTCATTCTTATAATGTCCCCAACCCTTACATTCATGGAATTAAATTTCGTCGAGAGACTTTTGGGAACTAGAGATATTGGGTACCGAGGGTGAGGACTGAGATCTGGCAAGTGTACGCCCTGAAGACTTTGGTGTGGACGCCTGTGGTTTGAACTTTAAACTTGATCCTCCAATGTTGTTTTTCTTCCTTAAGAACTTGTTAAAACTTTGAGACACATGGGACACTTCTTCATCTCCGAGTGTGATAGTTTCGATCTTTTCAAGTAGCCCCCTCAAATCAAAATCTTCATTATCATCAACAGAGTTGACATCAGAGTAGAGGACAACATTCTTCTCTTTCGAGTTAGACGCAAGATGTTCCATCTCAAACGTCTTGAGCGAGCCTACCAATGCATCGAGGTCTAAGTTTTATGTATTTTTTGCTTCTTCAATGGCTACAACTTTAATGTTAAACTTCTTGGATATAAATCTCAACAGTTTTCCCACAAGACGTGCATTTGTTACTGGTTCACCAAGTTCTCCACATTCGTTGGCAATGTCTGATATTCTCATGGAATAATCCATGATGGACACTTTGTTATCCATCCTCATTAACTCAAACGTTGACGTCAACATCCTCAGTCCTGACCTCTTGACACTGCTGGTTCCTTCGCACACTATTTGCAATACATCACATGCATCTTTTTCCGATTCACACTTTTTGATAACCTTGTAATAGCTTGAATCAACATACCCACAAAAGGTGTTGATTTTTTTGGAGTTCCAATTCGATAGGCCTAGTTCGTCGGCGGTCCACTCTTCTTAATTCTTGACGATGGTGTCTCCATCAGCATCGGTAACACGTGGCTTCTCCCATCTAACAAGAATGGTTCTCCATGCCCGTTCGTCGATATTCTTTATATGTCACCTCATCATCTGTTTCTGGAGAGAATAGTTCTCTCCATTTAGAGTCGGAGGCTGTGGATTGCCTTGAGCATCCATAACACCTATAAAATAAGGATCAGTATGTAGTACGTCTGCTCTAGATGCCAATTGTAAATTTGAAGGCCTATAGATGCGATTAAATAAATCTCATTAAAAGATGTTAAGTTCAGTGCTAAAACACTAGAACTAACGTCAAATAGTTTCAAAGTAGTAAATAACAGATTTTAAAAGTAGATGTTAAGAACGATGTTAAAACACCAAAACTAACATCAAACAGAGTTATAAAATATACAGCGGAATAAATATTAAAAAGTGAACACAGCAATTTAAATTTTATTCGTAAGCAAACGTGCTTAAAAACTTGGGTATACAAACCCAAAAAGTATATTACTTTTCATGTTCAAGATCAATTACAAAAGATATAAAGTAATATACGAAAACTAAGGTATCAAACACTATGATACTAAAATACTTTTCGCCTCAAAGGATGATCTTCTCCATTGGTTACGCATATTCAAAGATATTCTTAATCTTGGACAATGTCTCCATGTATTCAACGCGCTAGTGTTCTTCTTGCTTTTGCTTTTCATCGTTGCTTGATCCTTGCTGCGTCCTCATAAAATCCGTGTGCAAAAGTTATCTCAAAGTCTTGTCGTCTTCTTGTCTTAAATAGACAAGAGTCCTAGAGTCCTAAACTTGGTAAACAAGTTAAACAAGTCCTAAATACAATTTAGAAAAYAAATAGAGTCCTAAATCTAGTTCCCTAATATATTTTGAGCCCAAGAAAGGCAAACAACTAAAAAAGGAAAAATTGCCAAAAATAAAATTCTCAACAACAAAGATCTAAATCTCATAATGGATTTAACACTCTTAAATCTCCATAAATACTACCCATCTCTTTTGGTGAATATTATAAAAATAATTTATAAGTCTCGAATCAAAAGATTGAGGGTGTTGATGAATGAGGGCATTCCAAAAGATATTTAATGGTTGATCAAAGCACAAGTTCAACTTTTGGAGAATTCTCAAATTCATTTAAGTACATGTCAAACATGGGTAGAAGTAGTTAAAGAAACAAAGATCTAAGAGATTAGGTGGTTGTTATAAATGTGCTTGATGGACTTGTGACACACGATGTAAATCTGTGGGGTTTCGTGTCTAAAAATCGAGAAGATAAAATAAGATTCATTAAAGATGGATTGAGTAAGGAAGGAGTCTTTGCATCATGATATCCAAAAAATTCTTGAKACACATTCCAATAGTTTTGTGCACCATGAGCTTATGGGTTTGTGGGCTCAATTAGGGACGAATGAGAACGTTATAGTTTCGAAAGACCCCATTTGTAAATCTAGTTGGCCAATAATAGAATAATGCACGGTAATGTATTCATTATTATTGCAAATATTATTATTATTATTGTTATTATTATTATTATTATTATTATTATTATTATTATTATTATTATTATATTAAAATTTTCCCAATCCGACAGAGCAGGATTTTTATCAAAAGATAATGTTATATGTGACCTATCCTTTCATACAATTTAAGAAAAAGAACAATGAGGTAATTTAATGTCATGAGATAACTTCTCTTTAAAAGTGAGCAGAATTCCTCAAAGAATGTACCTCCCTCAAATATTTTGAAAATCTATTTTAGAAAAAGAGTGATGAAAGTTTCTGAATCCTCTCATAGAGGTCAAGCTTTGCCTCTTCCATTCGGGACCAYATGTTTTCTTGGTGGATCTAAACTGATGGGTCAAGTTAGTTATATTGATATGGCAAGAAAACTTGTAAAAGATCTCTCGGGAAGCAAATATCAATATACTTTTTGAAGTGATGATCAAATTTCTTTTTTGATAAACTTTTGGCAGTTGCACAATACTGGAGAATAAAGGTGACCAGCATACCTTTTAACAAAGTTACAACTAACACTATTGTTGCAAGTTCAGCTAGATTGAAGTTTCAAAAGCAGTTTATCTATGAGTGTATTATGTATATGGTGAATAATAGTGATGCCTTTATCATCCTTACAGGCGGTAGGGCACATTGAATGAAATATTCAATAACACCACGTGGACAGAGTGGAACTTTCACACCAAACCTATAGGTTTGTTGAATCTCAACAATTACTTTGATGGGTTGCTCAACTTTCTAGACCAAGGTATAGAGCATAGATTTATCTCTCAGCCATCGAGAGAAATACTTATATCCGCCGACACAGTTGCTGAATTACTCATAAAGTTTCAAGTATATACTTTCGTTCAAGATTTTGTGGAAGTCGGGTCTTTTCAGTCACAGACTATCTGTGTCATGAAAAGAACTTTAGATCCTTTAGATCTCTCATTATGAACTCTCATACTAATTGGGGTGGCAAAGTTACGGAGTTATATACTCCTGAAATGCACCCCCCCCCCCCCCCCCCCCCCCCCCATTTATGGGTTCATTGTATGTTTTCATAGTCAAGTGTTTAGTGCCACTAAGTTAGTTTCAATATTTTCACGTCGATTGTATTGTATTTCTTCTGTAGTAATAATAATACCATTTACCCTTTTATGCAAAATATAAAGGTTTAGAACTTCATGACTATGATGTCATTGACATATGCTTCTTCAGGAGCATTTTATAGTCATATGAATATGATCCCATATGATTCCTCTATATGATATATTTCTTTTATCGATATGGAATTTATTGAGTAATTACTTTCTTAATTATCAGTGATAGCTTTTTGTACCACTTTACTCAGTTTTCTCCATTAATATTCAATAATCCTACATAACGTATTATATTTTATCAACTATTTAATTTGGGAGTAGGATTCGAATAATTGATCAACTACTTCTTTAGAGTAGGACTTGTTAGCCAGTCATGGGGTATAACCCGCCACACTAATTATATTGTAAACTTTAATTGTTATAATTAGATGTGTAATTAATAATTATTTATTTAGGAGTAGGATCTACCCAGTTGATGGTATTATCCATCACTTGACATATAAATTGCAGAAATATGTAAAACTTTATGTCTTGTGATAATTGAAATCATCACATAGGAGGTATGGAAATATTTAAATTTCAGAAATTAAAGTCAACAAATAGTTATTTAACCCACCACTTGGACTTACAATAAATAAGATGCAGAAATTAAAATTAAAAATATTTAAATGCTACTTCAGGAGAAGGGTAGTCCATATAATATCGAGTCGTAACCATTACTCTTTAAACAGTTAAATCATCGTTAGATGAACAAGTACCGGTCTAAAATATTAATGATACTTTGATTTTCATGTAAAAATTATTTTCTCTTGATATAATCATCATCAAGTAGGTGGTTGCATGTTGAACCATCGGCTGCCATAAAATCGCTACCAATAGCTAACGGTTGTGCCGCCTGGCTGGTGCGTTGTGCCACACATAGAGTTCCAATAATACGTGAATAAATATTCACAAGTTCAAATATTATCTTGTGATATTTTGAAATCGGGATATTAATTTATAAATATTAAAAGTTTCATAATAACATATTTAAAAATGGGCTATTATTATATATATCAATATTGGTCTCAAATCGAAGCTCTCATAAAACCCAATATAATGGAATCGGGAAAATTAATTTCGACATTGTATACTTCGTATATTCGAAGAAAACAAAATTCGAGGTTTAATAAGTTAAAAYAATATTTAATTAAATATGTGGATATATATTTTCTTTGTCTTTAAAACTCTTTCAAGATAAAGACAAATAACTATGGAATAATATGTATGAATACGTGAATGTGAATGATAAATGATAAGTTGTTGATATACTTATATATTTTAATACAGTGTCATATTTATCACCAAAGGAAAATATCATAAATCGTATGTATGATATTTTCTTTCTTCTTCAAATCACACGCACGCCATTTTTTCTTTCTTGCTTGCTTTTCGGTTCACGTATGCATGCACCCACACATATACAGATTTCTACACTGTAAATCTATATATGTATGTAGATGCGTGTGCATATAAACTAAACATATGAAAGTTATTATGCTTACCAATCTCCATCGAATGAAGAGAAATTTGAAATAAAAATAATGAAGAAAGATTCATACCAAATAATCAAGCGGCAGAGCCATTTGTCTGTTTATTTAACAGGTTATCCATCATCAATTTTCACCATTTTTATTTCTCTTCTCTCCTGTGGATTTTATTTCTTGGCTCAAGTGCTTATTTGTAATATTTCRGTTTCTGACATAAGATCATATATAAGATAAGATCATATATAAGATGCAACTGTAGAGTATATTTTTTTCATATTACTCAAATGAYTAAAAACTCGTCTGATAATGTGTTATAAATTATAAAGAAAAACAGGTTGAGTATATTGAGAGAATAAATTTCTCAGTTATATTTTCATTAATAACTAAAACTCTATCCATAAGTAACTCTCTAATATTATAATCATAATCGTATAATTTTATTAAGGATAATCATTCATATATACATTAGGGTAATGGGGCTCTATAGAGTTTTCGTATAATTTAATATTATCACGTGACTGACACGTAAAAATAAGTTTTATATATTTGTTGCGAATGAAATAAGTCATAATATTCTTGGGATTTCTAAGCTTATTAAGCATTTTCCTTGTACAAATCAGTTCTTTCCTCTGACAATTCACGTGAAATCCAACAACTTGTCATGAAGTAGATGATTAATAAATGATCCACCACCTGCTTAGCCTAGTTTCACACGAGTAAATTGATGACCATTCACTCACTTGTGAGTTGTGACGAGGACAAATAATTATAACTCAATTTGTCTAAAATAAATAAACAAATACTTGTATGAAATTTAATCTTTGATTTGCTTGGGAACTAATGTCCTTTTTTTTTTTGAAGTAAACCACATGGAAATAGTAGTGTTGGTACATCGTACTCTCATTCCCCTTCGTTTGTGGCATGGACTAAATCTATACTGCAAATGAACCACTTAACCCATCTCGCTCTCAAAGGAATTACGTGCAGGTTTATATTAGAAAAGAAATGTGAACTAAGAAGTTATTAAAATTTAATTTAATTATTGATACGGCATCAAATGTTCTTGCAGGTATTTATGATAATTTAGGTAAGCGATCTTGTTTTTTGGAAGTAGTAATCCTTCTGGAAGCTAAGTGAGTGTTTTAGGGAGTAACGACCTGATGTATAGGAGTGGTGAGCTCCTATACGGGGTAGCGAGCTCTTATGGTTATACCAGCTCGCGATGAGTGGTAGATCGGCGTTGAGTGTTGAGTCTCATGATTTCTGGGCCCGAACGCGCTAATATGGGTTGTTTTATGGGGGTCCCGACGGACTATACTTATGGATGGGATTATAGGCTCATGGTTATAATGGTAATTTATCGAGAATTATATAGTTTATGGGAACTTAGCATATAGGAAGATTTCTAATTCTAAGTCGGTGGTGTTATTTATGGTATTATGGTAGGAGAAGAGAACCCTAACTTGGGAAATATTTCTCTTATCTATATAAAGAGGACTCGGTCCTCATTTTTTTCTCTAAGATGATTTTTGGGCATCTTACGTATTTTGAACTCTCGCATCTCTCTCGTCCTCGCTAACTTAAGTATCGGAGGGCCTACGTCGGGGCCGTCCACCACCTTGGCATTGGGTATTGTTGTGCAGGAGTCTCTTGGAGGTCAATCAGGTCGCTGCTAGGCTATTTGACGTTATTTTGGTCGCTGACTACAGATTTAAGGTCAGTACCCCATATTCTTATGGCACCAATCTTTTTGGTCGCATCAAGTGGCGTCGTCTATGGGAATACGAGGGACATCGAGTCCTTGAGCGAAAGATGTGAGAAGAAACACAACATGATAGGAGGGGGGGATGCCACCCCCACCCCTAAGAGATTCACCCCCGATCTAGGGACGAACAGGAAGAAACAAGAGGAGAATTAACACAATTGCAGGAAAATCAACGGAAAGAAACACAGATGATGTAAGGGAGAAATGTACAAAGGCACGCTGACTTGACTCATATGAAGTCGCTGTCATTAATAGGCAACCTCTAACATCAGGACCTATAATCTCGTTTGGTCCTCATGAACAACGTGGTTTACTAGTAGAACATAACAATGCACTAGTAATTGAAGCTATGATAGCGGAGTGATTAGCACATATTTGTCCTTATTTTTATTAGTACTTTAGTTAGTTTTTCTTATTTTTTTTGGTATAAGTTGGATAGTTTATGCTTAAATTCGTATTTATGAACTTCCAGCTTATTTCACCGCATTTTGATCTTAATTGATGCAAATAGGTGAATTATCTCTATTTTTCACCTTATAACTAAGTAACCGGAGGAGCTCAGCACGTAAAAGATGAAGATTGATGATTAAGAGATAAGAATCGAGCGTTTCGGCGAAAAAGTAGCAAGTTTTCGGAAGTTAACGGTTAGCCTTAGCGGTAGCTTTACCTCCATCCATTACCGTTACGCCTAACGGTTACCGTACCGTTACCTACACCGTTACGCAATCGCTGAAGGTGGAATGAGAGCTTAACGATAGGCTTAATGATTACAACCGTACTATTAATATCACCGTTAGAAGGCAACAGAGATATTAACGATAGCTTTAACGGTAGCTCCTTACAGCTAAATGCTACCGTTATCGAGCCCAGTAACCGACTTACGTAACTTGCTGTCCAAGAAATCGGAAATCTATAAATTCCAATCATTAATCCGAGTTCCAGGCGTACTTGTGACCATAGAAACTTACCATAAACATAATCCTAGGGTTTAGAACATGATTTTAACATCAAAACGCAGAGATCGAAGAGCAAAATCAATGATTCGACGACGACGAGTTCCGGAGCCCGTTCGACGCCGTTCAACCGTTTTCGACCGATCTGCAGCATTTTCTCTTCGGGTTAGCCGAGGATCTTTCAGCTTCCATTAGTTTCAATAAGTTTTCTACAACTTTTACTTGTTTTCTTAGTTTTTAATCTTAGGTTCTTAAGATTTAGATAATTAGTTTTATTTATGTTCTTGAGTTTACTTTTGAATTTGATTTCGTTGAACAATCGCAACAAGTTATTCTCGGTTTAGATTCAGTTTTTCATGTTTATGCTTGGATTTTGGATACTTGAATTGGTTGATATTATTCATGCAATCTAGTTTACGTTATTTTACTTCGTTTTTAAGATTCAAGGATTCGTTAGATTCGGAGTTGTTTATTTCATGCATGATCGAAGATTCGTTAGAATTAATTGAGTTGGTTTATGAATTTTTATGCTGCTGCGTTTTAAGTTTCATATTGAGTTATTGCTTAGTCTTGAGTTTTAATTAAGTTGTTAATTAAATTTAGGTTTTAATTTGGTTAATTATATGCTTTTAATTCTTAGTTGGCAATTTAGGATAAATTAATTTACTTTTTAAGTTTAAGTCTTAAGTTTTTAGTTTTTTAGTTATTAATCTTCAAACAAACAAACCCCCAATTTGTATAAGTTTATGTGTTTAATTATTTTTGAGAAAAACATCGGAGATACGAATCGTTGTCCTCGAGAGAATCGACTTGAGTCAACTTCCCACCCTACAAGTGACCTCATACTCTTGCGAGTAAGCTTGAATGTTTTTAAATTAAATATATATAAACGAGGTGCATAAAAGTTTGAATCAAAAATTTGGCGCCATTTTCGGGGACCACAAGTAGGATTAAAGGATATTTTTTGTTTTATTTTCTATTTAGTCGTTATTTGTATAATTGCACCTGATTTGAATTCTGCCACTTGGTACGTTGATTTATTGTTGAGTTTATGCAAGGTAGACAATCACTTCAATTCGATCTTGCACCATTTATTGACAACATCCATCGTTCACATCCACCGAGATCAAGGCCCCTTTCTATTTCCAAAAGCATTTCTTCTATAGCTACTGATTTTGTTTGCGACGATATCCTTGAGGCAATGTTAGGAGCACATTCTGTTCGAAATGGTAACGTCGGTAATGGACCACCTAGATCCCCACGTCGCAATCGAGATGAATACAATAGTGAACCATCCCATTTGCAAGGACAAGTGCAGCCTCGAGCTTTTTGGGCCGATATCCAGCGAAACATGGAGAATAGGGAACAAGATGTAGAGAGGAATGAAGAAGTCCATGATCAGCATAATGAGTATGTTGACAATCATAGACGAGTAGATGCTTAGTTGGGAAATCAGAACCATGGCTACGAACAGGAAAATTTTGAAGGGAGATATGTGCGCGAAAATAATTACGAGAGGAACGCATATGATAATTATTACGAGAGAGCTAATGACCGATTTGAAGAGCCGAGGGGCAATCGAGCACTTCGATAGCGCGATTTGGCACGTCCGAAGGTTGTGCCTTATGGGTCTGCTATTGTTCTTGGACCAACTGCAAGGGAGTGGAGATTTAACCGTATCAAATTAATTTACTCTCGACCTTTCAAGGAAACGCCCATGAAGACCCTCTAGCATTTTTAAACTGTTTTGTTGATGAAGTGGGCAGATTTTTGGTTAATGGCCTTAACCGGGAGGAGGTGCAAATGACTTGTTTTCCCTATAGCATGAACGACAAAGCGAATATGTGGTTACTATACTTAGAACCGAGATCGTTAACGGATTGGGAGATGATAAGCGAGAAGTTCCTCAATCATTACTATTCAGCACAAACAACGGGACATCTTCGGAGGCAAATTGCTACCTTTGAAAAGTTGGAGGGAGAGCTATTTTATGAAACATGGGAGCATTACAAGACACTTTTGCAAGCATGCCCCCACCATAACTACTCTCCCGAGATGACTAACCAAGTTTCTTTTAATGGTTTGTTGAACATGGGGAAAAGTGAAGTTGAACTAATGGCAGGAGGAGATTTCGGAGATTTAACGGCCCTCGAGGCAAAACGAGTGTTGGAGAAGTAGAGCGAAAAATCTAGACAAATCAAATCTCGAACTCGTAAAATGACAGTAAATGATGTTTCCACGAAAGAGATAGATAAAGATGAAGGAGTTAAAGTTTTGATGCGAGATGGTCAAACGATCAGAAAGATGATTAGGGAAGTACTTAACGAAGAATTAGCAGCATCGAGAACCCCGCGAACGAGCCAAGTTTCTTCAAGGAAGACCGTTGCGACATGTGACCAATGTGGATCTCCCGAACACTTAGCGATCATGTGTTCAACCAACAATGAACAACGAGAGGACGTTAAAGCCATCCAGTATTTTTCAACCCATCAACATTCAGGGCAAAAACTACCACTTACGCAAGCACCACTGCCACCACCCCCAAATAATTTCCATATGCAGAGGAAAGTGCCAACTAAAGTCCAAACAGATGATCAGTTACTAGTTTGGCAGCAGAATCAAGTGACCGAGACTATTAGAAATTGTGATGGACTTGCGCAGTTTAGAAATGAAGTTAGAGATGAAATGAAGGAAATAAGAAAAGCTATTCTTTATAATTCAGCTGGCCAAAGGAAACTAGAAAAAATGATGGGTCAATTATCGGCCGATATGGCCAGGATTTCAAATGAGAAGGATAGACTTCCAAGCCAGGCGGAGCAAGCCTCAGCTATTCATGTCCTACGAAGTGGAAAAGTAATAGATAACGACATCGAGCAAGGTAAAGATAAAACCGAAGAGGGAGACAATATTCCAACGCCGACTCAAACTCAAACAGATTTGTCTAGCCCAGTCGATCAGATGCACAAATCACCAAATCCGTATGTTCTGGGGTCGTTGAAAAGAAAGAATTCGAATCCAGACCCCGCTCCTACAAAAATTAACGACCATCCTAATCCCTCGAGTACGGCACCAATAAAGTTGACACCCTCAATTTATGATCATGTTCCCTTTCCAAGACGCCTACGTCCGGCAAAGGAAAATAAAAAATTCATGGAGCTATACAACTTATTGAAAAATGTTAATATTAACCTTCCCCTGCTAGAGGTGATAAAGACGATGCCAACGTATGTCAAGTTTTTCAAGGAGCTAGCATCAAGGGAAAGGCGCTTGGCAGCAAACCAACTTTTGGCTTTGACAAGAGAAGCTAATTCTATAATCAAGAAACCATTGCCATCCAGAGAGAAGGATCCCGGGATTTTTTGTATTAATATTTCCCTAGAAAATTGACAGACGGCAAGGGGATGCTAGATCTTGGTGTTGGCATAAATTTAATGCCCTATTCTATTTACAAGGAATTTGATCTTGGACCATTGAAACCAACCACGATGCGACTACAATTGGTGGATAGATCGATAAGGCTACCCTTGGGTATTGTGGAGGACATTTTAGTGCAAGTTGATAAGCTGGTTGTGCCGGTCAATTTTGTTATTATGGACGTTGGTGGTGTGCAAAGTGATAATCAAGAACACACCATTTTTTTTGGACGCCCTTTTATGTCTACCACACACGCATTGATAGATGTGAACTAGGGAAGAATGACAATGTCTGTCTTAGGCGAGTCAGTAATGTTTTCACTACAAGATATTCACAACACTCCTTCACCGTTCATGCAAGACGAGTGTTCTTTTATTGATCCAATTGATTCTTGCTTCCATGATATTCAAAGTATTTCCGCTATAGACAGACTGGACGATGGGTACGAAGAAGAGCATTTTAGTGGGGAGGAGTTGATTGAGTTGTTAGGAATTGATCTGAGTGATATTATTGAAGAATTTAAGGATTTTAATGACGAAATGTACGTAAAGGAAAAGGCACTGAAGAACGAGCCAAAGGTGGAGTTGAAGCCACAACAAATTCGTTAGAAGTACGTTTCCCTCGACCCCTACAAAATCTTTAAACATGCAAGGACCAAGGGCGAGGCATATAACAATGCTTGGACGAAGAAGAAGACGGAGTCGAATGAGGTGCATGATGAGGATTTTCATGATGTGAAATTTAGGGTTGGTCAATTAGTGCTCTATAATCCTGAACGTAAGTTTGATCCAACCAATTTTAAGACCGCATGGAGTCGACCATTTATGATAAAGGAAATGGATGATTACGGAGTTGCCACTCTATACGATGAGAGTAAGAATTTAAATTTCCAAGTCCATAAGTATAGAATCAAACCTTATTACAACAAAAGTGGGTTGAATCGCGATCTAAAAGAGTTAGTGGGGCCCCCACGGGCTAAAAATTAATCGCATAGAATCACGTCGAGCATACGACGTTAAATGTTGCGCTTCTTAGGAGGCAACCCAAGCGTTCTTTAGTTTTTCTTTTCTTTAATTCTCTTCTGATTTTTATTTTGTTTATTTCTGTCTTTATTATGTGTCAATTGTCGTGGTACGTTTATGTGTGCATTAATGTGCAGAAAATTCAAAAATTCTCCAAAATCAGGAGTCTTAGCGGTAGTATAGTGGTAACCGTTATCGCTAGACCATACCGTTAACGAACCACCGCTGAACATACCGCTAGCCGCAGTAAACAAGGGTTTAACGTTGGGCCTTACTGCTAGGTTACCGCTAACAGCATCTGCATTCCAGTTTTTACGAAATACGTTCTCGCCGATCGAGGTTGCAATCCGGCCCAATTTAGCCACAATCCGACGATTCCATCCCTAGGACGTGCCACCGGGCACTTGTGCGAGGTTCTTACTCAGGCCAATTCGACTCACGGCGATAAAGATGATGTGTTGCTGTCACAATTTCAACATAGAGCGGCTCGCCCTTTTGGATATTCAGAGACGTTTTAGATAGCGGAGTACAAGGTCAACAGGATGTTCATAGACAATGGAAGCTCTGTTAACATCATATAATTAGATTTCTTAGAGTGAATGTGCTTGAGACGAAGGTATGATCAGTAGATACACCAATCTATACATTTAACGGCGCACAGGTCATCCCAGAAGGAAAGCTCATACTCCTAGTGGTTTTGGGCAAAGGGGTGCTACAAGTAAGAAAGAGTTTGAAATTTCTGAATGTGCATGAGCGATCGGCATACGACGCGATAGTGGGGCGACCTGCTCTTATTCCATTCCGAGCGATCACCTCTACTCACCACATGAGTATCAAGTATTCGGCAGGGGATAAGGTAGGGGAATTTATATCCGAACAGCAGATCGCTAGATCATGTTACCAGATGACAGTTAAGAAGGGCATGAGTGTAACAAACAAAAAATGATGGGGGACGTGCAGGAGGGAGTACTTAGCTCCAAGAAAATGAAGTAGGAAGAGAATTATGTTCGTCCTCATAAAGAATTATTGAAGATCTCATTGGAAGAAGGTCGCCCAGAGTACGCCACAAAAATAGGAACCCAAATGACGGAGGTGGTAAGGGAAGAGCCGATAGCATTGTTGCGGGGGTTTCGAGACATCTTTGCTTTTGGAGATGAAGAACTTCTTAGGGTATCTCCTCTTTCATTCGCTGAGAAATGAAAACCTATGACTAGATCGTCCTGAAGACGGATGCGACGTGAGATCGCCCAACATCATTTGAATGCTGGTCTGGAAGCAAAGTCAGTTAGACAAAAAAGAAGACACTTTGGGGCGGAGTTAGATAAGGTGATCGAGGGGGAGGTGCAGAAGTTTCTTAAAGCAGGGCACATTTGAGAGATACAATTCCCAGAGTATTTGTATAATATTGTGATGGTGCCAAGACCTGGACATAAGTGGAGGATGTGCGTATATTTTCGCGATTTAAACAAGGTGTGCCCAAAAGATCATTACCCACTGCCACGAATCGATCAATTGGTTGATTCCACCTTCGGATGCGAGCTGCTGAATATGATGGATGCATCGCAGGGTTACCATAAAATCCCACTAGCAAAAGAGGATCAACCCAAGGTAAGCTTTGTTACCTAAACAGGTACCTATTGTTTTGTATTTATGTCATTTGGGTTAAAAAATGCAAGGGCGACCTACCAGAGGCTAGTGGATAAGATGTTCACAGACCTATTAGGGTCTACCATGGAAGTCTATGTGGATGATATGTTGGTAAAGATCAAGAAGGTGGATTCACATGTAGGAGACCTGCGGAAAGCCTTCGCTATACTTAGGCAGTACGGGATGAAGTTTAATCCGAAGAAGTGTGCCTTTGGTGTACGATCTGGGGAATTCTTGGGGTACATGTTGACTGAAAAGGGTATGAAGTAAATCCAGAGAAGGTGTGAGCTGTTATGGAGATGCCACATCCTCGAATGGTACTCGACGTACAGGTATTGACTGGTCGGATAGCAGGTCTTAGTTGTTTCATTTCGAGATCAGAGAAAAAGGGCGTGCCCTTATTTAGGATGCTCAGGGAAGGGTCCAAGTTTAAATGGACAAAGGAAGCTACGGAAGCTTTTGATAAGCTTAAAGAATACCTGGCGGAGATACCATTATTGACCAAGCCAATGCCCGACGAGGATTTAATTTTATATATATATATCTGTTGGAGAGGCCGCGATGAATTCGGTGCTCATTCGGGAGGAAGCGAGCATACAGAAGCCCATTTACTACATAAGCAGGATATTAAGGGGAGCGGAGCTAAGTTATTCCGAGTTAGAGAAAGGAGGATTCACGCTGATTTATATGGCGAGGGAGTTGAGGCCTTATTTCTTGGGTCACAAGATTAAGGTACGCACTAACCTCGCCCTCAAGCAGGTTCTAAGTAACCAAACGTATTGGGAAGGCTGGTAAAATGGGCAGTAGAGCTTAGTGAATATGATGTGATGTACAACCCAAGAACGGCCATAAAGGCGCAGGTATTAGCAGATTTCTTGCTAGAGATGTCATGCCCGGACAAAAAGGAGGGGGAGCAAAAGGCATGGATACTCAACACAGATGGATCAACTATGGTGTCTAGATCCGGGCTAGGTATTTTTTTAACTAGCCCGGAAGGAGAAGATCTGGATCTCGCAATCAAGCTAGGCTTTAAAGCGTCCAATAATGAGTTTGACTATGGGCATTGTTGCAAGGAATAAAGATGGCAAGCGAATTGGGAGCACGGAGAGTTAAAGCTTATACGGACTCACAACTGGTAGCTCGCCAGTTTGATGTTTCTTTTGAATAAAGGGATGAACGTATGAAGGTGTATTTAAAGATATTACGGGAAGAGGTGATACAATTTGAGGAATTTAAGTTAGAGCACTCACTACGGGCTGATAATACCAGAGCAGATCAGCTCGCCAAGATGGCAGGAACATTAGGTACTTGTGGTACAAGGAAAGTCACCCTGATAGAGTTGGAACATAGTAGTGTGGATAAGGGGAAAGAGGTCATGGAGATTGATATAAAAGAAGATTGGCGAAGACCAGTTTGGGAGACTCTCGAAAAGGTGGTTGCAAGAAATGGGCGATTATCAGCTAAGGAAGCTAGGACCGCAGCACGCTTTTGTCTTATGAATGGATATTTATATAAGAGGTCGCGCTTCGGCCCATACTTAAAATGCTTGGGGAAGGAGGAATGATTGGAAGTATTGCAGAAAAGACATGAAGGTTATTGTGGTGATCATGCAAAAAATAGGGCACTTGTCGGAATAGCACTGCGAGCTGGTTTCTTCTGGCCAGGGATGAAAAGTATGGCAAGCAACCTTGTTAGGATCTGATTAACACGAGTTTGTCTTAATTTTATTTAGTATTTTAGTTCGTTTTTATTATTGTTTTCGATGAAAGTTGGATAGATTGAGCATATTTTCGTATTTTCTTATCTCCAACTTATTTTATCATATTTTAATTATAATTAATTAATTTTATRTTTATTTTAGGTATTTTAAGATTTTTTGGCCTGAAGATAGTCGAGGATGGGCAAACAAGTAGAGTTTGAGCGAAAACGGGCCGCAATTTGAAGAATGTGAAGCTTCCGACTTTCTATAACGGTTTTCCATATGGAACCCTTATAGTAGCCCTGGCCGACCAGCCCTGCCGAGTCCTGCCAAGCGTTGCGCACACCTGCCGACCGTGCCTGCGTCAGTCCGCCCGCGTCGACCATTTTAGGTCGGTCGACGCGAGAACCGTTATAGTATCCCTGGTCGACGCCAATGCCCACGAACTCTCTGTTACGTCGATCCTAAACGCGTCGGTCGATGCCCGATCGACGTGACTGCCTAAAAAACGCATTTTTAAGGGTTTCTTACTGCCTAAGACTTCCCAAAACTATAAATACCCTATGTATTTCAACATAATGATATTCCTAGGGTTTCTAAGGCCCCTTAAGGGCTGACAACCCCAACGAGTGCCGTTTAATTTCGTAGTTACTTTTCATAATTTCTTAGTTTTAAATTCTTAGTTTTAGATTAGTTCTTAGATAGTTTAGATAACTTAGATTCAAGATTCGCTTCCGGAACGCTGCAACTTTCTTCTCGTTTAAATAGTAAGTCTTTAATTCCTTTCGTTTTAATTTAGTTTAATTAGTTCTTATGCTTTCAATTCTTGCTTGATAGTTTAATAATTGATCTTAAAACACCACCCCCCACCACCCCCCCCCCCCCACCCACACCCCATGTATGATGATGAATTGTATGATCTTGGTGATTTTGGATGATGATTGTGATGAGATTATTATGATGATATTGATGAGATTGATTGGCTAGATCTAACGGGTCTAGAGCCTAGAATCGTCGTGAACCATCAATTGGGTTTTTCCCAAGAGATCGTGGAAACGATTCGAAGCTCTAGAACCCTTGTTTTCTAAATCTTTTCAAAACTCTTAATTTTTAATTGTTCTTCGTTTAGATCAATTTATTGCTTTTATGTGTTTAGATTAGAATTTATTTTATTTCTTGTTCGTGAACAAACAAACACAAAAGGAACTTCCGAGCCTAGTTTTCCTTGAGAGACGATTCGATTCAACTTACCAACCTACACGCGATCCCGTTCTCTTGCGGGCGAGCTTTTTAAATTTTGACAAATTTTTATAAGTAGGTACACAAAAGTTCGAATCAAAATTTTGGCGCCGTTGCCGGGGAAAACTAAAGGTTGTGAATTTTGTGTTTGCTCTTCTTATCCTTATTTGTGTTTTTATTTTCGTTTCGTTTATCTTTAATTTTTATTTGTGATTTTTTTGTTTTATTTGTTTTCTACCGGTGCGTTTAATCTTGTGTGTTGAGTATTGTGTTTGCAAGGTTCGTTTGCAACCAAAACCCAAGATTTATCAAACAGTTTTTCATAAAAAAGAATATATTATATATATATATATATATATATATATATATATATATTATATAATATATATATATATATATATATATATATATTTTCTTTTTAAAAAATTACAAAAATCCAAAAATATTATTTTTAATTTAAAAATATTTATTTTTCGAAATTCAAAAAAAATCGAAAATATTGATTTTTCTTTAAGAAAAAAATGTATTATCCGTACGATGATCCACCGCTATATTGGCATCATGCACCTCGACCGGCTACTCCATTGAGCGATGCAATGATGAATTACTTTCCGAACAATTACGACCAATTGAATCTCCCCATTTTTCATGGGCGTCGGAACGAAGATGCACTAAAATTCATTCAAAAATTCGAGTTCATCACCGATAGTTCTCCTCTTCACGGGCTTACAAGGGATCAAGTGAAAATGAGACTTTTCATTTTTTCGCTGAAGGAAGAAGCAATGAAATGGTTCTAAAGGCTCAAGCCTGATTCTTTGCGTACATGGTATGAAGTAGGCGATAAATTCATGAGGATGTTCTTCGTACCTAATGTAATGTGTGATCGTTGTGGATGCCGAGGACATATGACRCAYGAATGTTTGGYRACATTTGATGATGAGCYACRGGAGGAGGTTGTCGCCGTCCAAGATTGGCAGCAAGATCAAGAAGCCGAAACTATTCCCCATCAAGACGAACTTGCGCTATCGACCATCCTAGATAACTATCCTAAGTTTACAAAGACTATGGAGGCACTGTGTGGTCAAATCGAGGATTATTTAGCGAAAAGGTCGAACGAGAAAAACGAACTTCCAAGTCAGCCTGAGATGCCAATTCTTGTTGCGATTAAGCCCATCTTAGAGGTTGAGAATACGAGCTCAAATGATCATTTGGGAGAAGCTTGTGAGGAGAAGGTTATTGAAGATTTGGTTGAGATCGTTTCCCCTGTGCTAATCGATGAGACTTTAGACAAGGATGTTGGGGCATTGCCTTTGGAACTTAATGTAGATCTTACGAATTCTACTTTTCTTAATTTTTTTATAGGTAATGAGATGGAGCCAATGCTGGAGGAGATGGATGCGGAGGAAATAGGGGATACGATGTAGATCGACCTTCTTGCGCTTTTTGAAGATTTAATGGATGACGAGGAGGAGGTGTTGCCATTGGAGAACCTAATCGACATTGGAGATTCATGCCCAATCGAGCTCAATAGGAATAGAGATGATGCGATGCCCAATGTAGAAAAGGTGGTGGACGAATTTATCAAGAAGGATGCGATGATCGAGCCTCTTATCGAGCCACCTATGATCGAGGATGAGAATGAGATGGTGGTTGAGGTAATCGAGCAAAATTTCCCTCCCCTATGCCATTATATATATTTTAATATTTTTCTGGTTGTTGATGGAGATGCTAAAGATTTGAAGGAGTTCGGAGTGTACGAGAGATTTGCCATTTGTTCAACGGATTCCCTAGTTTTCAAGAAAGTAAAGGATCACCCTATGCCGCAATTTACTTTTGATATGTTCGTGGTGATCAATTATTCGCTTTTTCGACCTCCGAAGCGAATTGAAGTTTTTTTTCTACGACTTTCTTTCCATGCTCACCTTGGTGATTTAAATTGCCTACACGTACTCTTGGAAAAACTAATGCGTGGCACGATCGTCACTTGTTTTTGGATACAGGATAGTATCGTTCTTAGAAGACGTCGAGCTTCCGACGTTAACCAAGCGCTTCTTGGGAGGCAACCCAAGTATTCATTTTATTTTCTTCTTCTTTAAGTTTTACTAGTTAGTTTGTTTTTGTTCATTTGTTTTGTCTTTTTAGGTTTTTATTTAAGGCGTTTTCATTCACGAGATTCAAGACAAAAGATGATTGCATAAGCACTTTTTGGAGTCGCTCAACTATTTTTCAGGGACATTCCCTTACTCCTTTCCTCGTTTGATCTGCTTTTCTTTATATTTAGGGAAATCGGGAGATTGTCGGATTTTTAGAGGGGGGTGGTTGAGTATGATTTATATTTGAAAATTGTGCAAAAATTTGGAATTTTTACGTGATTGATTGCTCTTTCTGCGCGAAATTGTGTTTGTATGGCTTGCCTGTCGAAGTTAACTATGTTTGATTTGATGTTCTTCTCTTTGAGCGTGTATAAGTGCATAAATTTTTCAAAATTATTATTTATGTATTGTAACATGGTACTTGGACGCAATTGATTTCGCAAAACCTTAAAAGCAGCGTCAATTCAAATCTTTTTCATGCAAAAAGCCAGCGAGTAGCCTGAGTGTTTATCATCATTGCATATACTTGAATGAGTTTTGATTTGATATCTCTTTAAAATCGCTGTGTGTAAGTGACTTTGAGAATGACGTTAAGGCACAGAAAAAACCCTATTCCGGCCATATCCATATATTTTAGCTACTATAAATTCCGAATGAGCCAATCATAGCCAAATAATCCATGCCTATAGCCATGTGTGATTTTTGAGTCGACCCCTACAAACCCATTAAAAGCGTGGGGTAGGAGTTTGTTATTATTATTATTTTTTTTTTGGCTATTAGAGTTTTGGAACTCTAATTAGAAATTTATGATTTTATGAAGTTATGTAATTAAGGACACCACCTTCAAGAAAAAAAAAAAAAGAAGAAAGACCCCATAAAAATGAGAATAAAAGGGGGATAAAAAAAAGAAAAGAAGAAAAAAAAATAAAGGAAAAGAGGGATGGTGAATCATGGTGAATCGTTATGTAATTTCCTACGCGTTTATAAAGGCTTGAGTTTTATTGTTTATTTATGAAGCATAATGTTTAAAAGGAAAAGAGTTGAGTTGTAATAAGAAGCACATTATAAGCTTCAATTGTGTGTAAGTGGTTGAGCTACAAGTCGGTTTTAGAGTTACGAGTTGAGGAATAGCCCAATTTAAAGGCTACGTTATGAGAGATAAGTGAGGTTTTTATTTTTAAACGAGGTGAAGCAATTTGCTTCGAGATTAGATTAGGTTGAGTGAGTTATTGATCACGTTAGATCGTGAGTTAGCCACACGACTTATATATTCCATACCCGTCCAAAGAGCCTTACATTACAACCCGAAAAGAACTTTTTTGATTCTTAAATCGACAACACACTTAAATTGCGATTGAAAAGAGATTGGTTTTCAGTTCTTGCTTATTGTGCTTGTATTTTGATGATTCGAGCGTAAATACGTCCCCATAAAAAAATCTTGAGTGCTTGAGCGTACACTTATATATTACCCTTTGTGAGGAAGCATGATTTTGTTTGTGAAGCGACAATGTAATAAGGGTGGAGTGTTTGACGTTGCATGACTTGTATCTATATTTTAAAAATTATGTATAGCATAGCACGACTCATTGCTAGAGCATATTTTCATTATTGTTATACTTTGAAACTATCATTTGTTTGAGGATGAACAAAACAATTAAGCGTGGGGTAGTTGATTAACACGAATTTCTCTTGATTTTATTTAGTATTTTAGTTCGTTTTTATTATTGTTTTCGGTGAAAGTTGGACAGATTGAGCATATTTTAGTATTTTCTTATCTCCAACTTTATTTATCATATTTTAATTATAATTATCTAGTTTTATGTTTATTTTAGGTATTTTGAAGTGTTTTGGCCTGAAGATAGTCGAGGATGGGCAAACGAGTAGAGTTTCAGCAAAAACGGGCCGCGATTTGAAGAATGTGAAGCTGCCGACTTTCTATAACGGTTTCCATCTGGAACCTTTATAGTAGCCCTGACCGACCAGCCCTGCCGAGTCCTGCCAAGCGCTGTGCACACCTGCCGACCATGCCTGCGTCAGTCTGCCCGCGTCGACCAGTTTACGTCGGTCGACGCGAGAACCGTTATAGTAGCCCTGATCGACGCCAATGCCCACGAACCCTCTATTGCGTCGATCCTAAACGCGTCAATCGACGCCCGATCGACGTGACTGCCCAGAAAATGCGTTTTTAAGGGTTTCTTACTGCCCAAGACTTCCCAAAACTATAAATACCGTATGTATTTCATTTTTTTACATAATGATATTCCTAGGGTTTCTAAGGCCTCTTAGGGGCTGACAACCCCAACGAGTGTCGTTTAATTTCGTAGTTACTTTTCATAATTTCTTAGTTTTAGATTAGTTCTTAGATAGTTTAGATAACTTAGACTCAAGATTCACTTCCGGAACGCTGCAACTTTCTTCTCGTTTAATTAGTAAGTCTTTAATTCCTTTCGTTTTAATTTAGTTTAATTAGTTCTTATGCTTTTAATTCATGCTTGATAGTTTAATAATTGATCTTCAAACAAACCCCCCATTGTATGATGATGAATTGTATGATATTGAGATTGGTGATGATGATGTTGGGATTATTATGTTGAGATTGATAATATTGATTGGCTAGGTTTAACGGGTCTAGAGCCTAGAATCGTCGTGAACCATCAATTCGGTTTTTCCCAAGAGATCGTGGAAACGATTCGAAGCTCTAGAACCCTTGTTTTCAATTTCTTTTCAAAACTCTTAATTTTTAATTGTTCTCCGTTTAGATCAATTTATTGCTTTTATGTGTTTAGATTAGAATTTTATTTTATTCTCTTGTTCGTGAACAAACAAACACAAAAGGAACTTCCGAGCCTAGTTTTCCTTGAGAGACGATTCGAGTCAACTTATCAACCTACACGCGATCCCGTACTCTTGCGGGCGAGATTTTTAAAATTGACAAATTTAATAAAAGTAGGTACAAAAAGTTCGAATCAGGATCTGCAAGAAATGTCAGATGCATGCACCTATCATTCACGTACCCACAGAGGATATGATGGTAATGAGATCGCCTTTCCCCTTTGCACAATGGGGAATTTACATTGTGGGGCCCTTTCCACCAATGCCTGACAATAAGAAATACCTGGTGGTCGCGGTAGATGATTAGCACGGATTTGTCTTGATTTTTATTAGTATTTTAGTTAGTTTTTCTTATTTTTTTTGGTATAAGTTGGGTAGATTGAGCACATTTTTATATTTTCTTATCTCTAGCTTATTTTACCATATTTTAATCATAATTAATTAATTTTATGTTTATTTTAGGTGTTTTAAAGTATTTTGGTTTAAACATAGTCAAGAATGGGCCTACGAGTGGAGTTTTAGCGAAAACGGGCTGCGATTTGAAGTACTTAAGCTGACATTGGGTACCAGTCCGACATGGGTTACCCAGTCTCCGAGTCCTGGCGACACTGGCTGTCGAGAGCTGCCCACGTCGATGCCGAGAGCTGCTCGTGTCGACCGACGTCCTGCCGACACTGGGTATGCTGATTGACACTGGGTTACCTAGTGTCAGCATAGAAAATCTCTGTGAGCGTCGATCCGACATGCGTCGGTCAACACCCGTCGAAGCCAACGCGCTAGAAATGTGTTTTTGTGATTTCTTGGGCCCCGAGACATGGAAAAACTATAACTACCCTATGTATTTCGGATTTTTGGATACATTATCATAATACCTAGGGTTTCAAGGCCTTTTGGAGGCTGAAAACCCCAACAAGTGCTCTTCTAATTCCTTAGTTACTCTTTAAATTTCTTAGTTTTAAATTCATAGATTTTAGATTAGAATAGATTAGTTCTTAGATAAATTAGATTCAAGATTTCGTTGTGTAACGCTGCTATTTTCTTCGTTAATTAGTAAGTATTTATTTCTTTCGCCTTTTAATTTAGTTTCATGCTTTTGATTGGTTTAAATAATTTTCTTAGAATAATTATTATTTCCATAACAAATCGTTCTTGTGATTGTGTTGGGATGGTGATGTTGAGATTGATGATTATTATTACCTAGATCTTATGGGTTTAGAGCCTAGATTCGTTGTGAACCATCAATTGGGACTTCCCAAGCGATCGTGGAGACAAATCAAAGCTTTAGAACCCTAGTTTTCTTAAATCGTTTAAAAATACTTTAATTAATAAATTCCTAGATTAAATAAATCCTAGATTTAATTGCTCTTACATAAAATAATTTAGGATTTAGATAATTAGTTCTTAGTTTAAATAATCTTAGATTTAATTAATTAGATCGTAGTTTAATTAAATCTTAGTTGTAATTAGTTTAATTAGTTTCTAGTTATTAAAACAAATCAAATAAAACCCTGTTCATGTGTTATTTTCTTTAATTTCTTATTCGTGAAATGCAAACATAAAACGAACTTCCGAATCAGCTTTCCTCGAGAGATCGACACGAGTCAACTTGCCCACCTACAAGTGATCCAGTTCTCTTGCGGTCAAGATTTAAACGTTTTGACAAATTGTTTATAAAAATAGGTGCGTTAAGCTTTAATCAAAATTTTGGCGCCGTTGCCGGGGAAAGCTAAGTAGGTTGTGAGTTTTGTGTTTGCCCTTCGTGGTCCTTATTTATATTTATCTTTATTTTATTACGAATTTTCTTTTCGTTGGTTTTATTATTTTTATCCGGTACGTTTAATCTTGTTCATTGAGTGTTGTGTATGCAAGGTACATCTCTTGAAGCCTCGATTCAGCGTCCGAAATAAAAAAATATATATATTTTTCTAGAAAATTTTCGAAAAATAGAGTTACTAGCGGTAACCTAGCAGTATCTGTAACCGTTAAGCTACCGCTAGTTTCTAAAAATCTTTGTTAGCGGTAATACTAATGGTAGCTGCTACCGTTAGAGCTACCGTTAGTCCTTAAAAAAACATTTTTAGTTTTTATTTATTCGATTTCCAGAGACAGAAAATACAATAAAAAAATGTCTTACTATCAAGAGTACCCATCATATGATAACGAGTACCACCGTCGAAGACCGGCCATTCCAATTAGCTCTAAGATGAGGGAGTACGAAATAGATAATTATTACTACGAGCAACTGTCGGAATTTAGTGGGCATCCGAGCGAGGATCCGGTAGAGTTCATCCAAGGATACGAATACATTACCAAGACTTTTCCTCTTCACGGTCTTACACGAGAAAAAATTAAGGGCGATACTTTTTGAGGACACTAAATGATAGAGCACGACAATGGTTGGTACGTATGGAGCCCAATTCCTTGCCAACTTGGGAAGACGTATACGAATGTTTCATGGACAAATTCTACACACTTAGATGGCACCGATTTTATTCAAGACGTGAATGTGGCCGTTGCGGAGTAATGGGGCATTTGGCGACTGACTGCCAAGTGACGTTTGAGGATGAGCCACTGGAGGATGATATTGCCATTCAGAACAATATGAGCTACGAATCTTATGCTTCTTGCAACCCAATTTCTTACTATCCTAGCTGTAAAGAATATGAGAAAGATGATCAATTTTTGGTGCGGCAAGAGGATCAAGAGGCTAAGATCATGAGTTTTCAAGACGAACAAGTAGATGACCCTTTGGAGACCATTTGTCAACAAAGCGACATTGATCAATCCACTGTGCAGGAAGAACACCTTGAACAATTTATGGAATGTATGGAACAAATAATAGCTTCTTTTGACAAATCGTCGAACGAGGGGGGTGGAGTACAAATGTATAACCCTTCTGAACTTGAAAGGTATGTAGATGAAGTAAGTCGTCAAGTCGATGCTTCTACAGCAAGAGGGGAAGAAGAGAGAAATACACTTCACAGTCAACTAGCGCTTTCAAGTCTTGATGTTGTGGAACCTCTATTGGAGAAAGAAATTTTGAGCTCGCCTATTTATTTAGAGGATGTGCATAAAGAGCAAGTTTTGGAGAATTTAGACGTGATCGTTCCTCTTGTACTTGACAATGTCGTGTTGGATGATGATGTAAAGATGTTGCCCTTGGAGAATCCAGAGGTTGATGTAGTAATAAATTTGCTTGAGTTTTACGTAGATGAAGAAGACGTAGTGCCATCCTTGGAAGATGTGATTGTTGAGCCTCACGTCATGCCGTTGGAGATTCCGGTGGATGCTGTGAATTCAAGTTTGATCGATTTATTTGGGGATGATGTAGAGGATGAGCCGATTTTAGATGGTGAATTTACTCCTCTTGTGCTGGATGATTTAGATGTCGAGGACAACGACAAATTCTTAAAATGGGTGGCGGCAATTTTGGGAATAGATTTGAACGACATTATAGTGGACGGTGTTAATTTTGATGAAGTGTTGGAGAAGGAATTTGTTGAGCCTCTTGTTCACCCGAGCCGTTAATGGATTTTAATTTGGGATGGAAGACAAATTAATCAAGGAGGATGCGAAGGCCGTGTCTATTTTTGAGCCACCCAAAGCTTTCAACAGTTTCGAGATGGAGATGGTGGATGATAAAGTAAAGGAAAATGGATTGGAGGATGATAAATTCTTATATTCGGAAAATTGCCTCATTTATATAAAGGTTGTGGATCACCATGTGTCTGAATTGATTGTTGATATGTTTATGGTGATAGATTACTCGCTTTTTCGACCACCGAAGAAAACTAGGGTTTTAGTTCTGCAAATTGCTTACCATGCCCGCCTTGGAAAATTACATTGCATATGCTTACTTTTAGAGAATACTAAGGCGTGGCACGATCGTCACCTTTTCTTGGATCCAGGATAGCAATGTTCGTAGATGGCGTCGAGCTTTCGACGTTAAACAAGCATTTCTTGGGAGGCAACCCAAGTATTGGTTTTCTTTTCTTTTTACTAGTTATTTTGTTTTTGTTCATTTATTTTATCTTTTTAGATTTTTATTCGAGACATTTTCAATCACGTGATTCAAGACGAAGGATGATTGCACATCGCTTTTTGGAGCAGCTCGACTATTAAGTTTTCAGGGATGCTTTCTTACTCCTTTCTTCATTTGCTTTCATTTTCTTTATGTTTATGGCACTCAGGAGATTGCCGGATTTTTAGAGGGGGG
>BMAC01000826.1:301669-316283 GCA_014905375.1 Phtheirospermum japonicum | reverse complement strand
GCTGATTTAAATTTTTAAATAATTGTGCAATTTTGAATTCATAGATTTGTAGTAGCAAGTATTTGGACGTGATTGATCACTATTTCTACGCTGAATTATATTTTGTCTGGCTTGCCTGTCGAAGTTAATTAAGTATGATTTGAAGTTCTTGTCTTTTGAGCGTGTATAAGTACATAAAGTTTTTCAAAATTATTATTTATATATTGTAAAATGATACTTGGACGCAAATGATTGTGCAAAACCTTAAAAGCAGCGTCAATTCAAAACTTTTTCATGCAAAAAGCCTGTGAGTAGCCTGAGTGACTATCATTATTGCATGTGCTTGAATAAGTTTCAGTTTTGACGTGTATTTGAATTTGATTTACATGTTTCTCTCGGCCTTCGAGATTAATATCTTGTTGTTTTGATCTTATGTGTTTTAGATGGTTTATAGGGGTTATCTGGTCTATGTGATTTTACTTGTGGGATTATATGTCTGGTTTATGTGATTTTGCGTGTACTAGAGTATGTTTGATTTAAATATTCTCTTTTAGTTATGAACAAGTTTGATTTAACATGTTGTTCATAAGTTTTTCTATAAGCATTTAAATCCAGGTTTATATTATTATAAGGAAGGATGTGCACGGCGATAACATAAGTGGGAATATATTAAGTCAAAGTAGAAAATTAAGTTTTGTTCATGAAGTAATTCAACGCTAAAAGGGGTAAAATTATGGGGAAGGGTCAAGCAGTTCATCTAAAGGAATTTCCAGGTCAGCATAGAGTCCAGCTTGCAGAATGGCATCGCCCTTACAGGGGACCCACCACTTTGCTTTCACAGATTTGGAGCGATCACCTTTCCCAAAGGTAAAGTCAGGAAGCTCGTCAAGTATACTCTTCACATCGGGCTCATAGATAATATTTGTTGTGGCAAGATGGGCCTTGATCCGCTCCGCAGTGAAGCGAACCCATTCTCGGCCTCCTCGTCCCATTTTGCCCAGAAAATGAGTAGTGTTCCTGTATGTACTCAGTAATGCATCCCTATACGCATCAGTGAATTTTTTGCCTACTTCACTCCTCAAAAAGGTATGGCGCCCTTCAAGTAACCCTTCTGCTCGACCTTCATCTCTACCTTCCGCCTTCCCTTCAACGATCCCTTGCTGCCGAGTTGTGCGGATTACACTTTCCAACTGCTCATGGCTTTTCTATAATGCTCCTTCTAGATCCATCAAGCGACCTCCTGGTCGAGTGGCTTCAACTTGCATTGTTTTCGGTTGGCTCTTAGCCATATTGAGTTCTTCTTGGACAGTCAGCTTGCATGTTGCTATGTCTAATTCACCCTGGGTCAGGCAGAGCTGCTGTGTTTGTTTCTCTGCCTGGGTTTTGAGCTCATCACAGATTTTATGCAGGTTGTTCTCGGACGTTTTGGTCAGTAATTGGATGGACTGGGCGGATAGCAAAGGTTTTAGCTGCGCCAAGAGATGAAACAGGTTATTGTAAGTTGGGTACGTTAAATATATAGAAGTAAATCACCTTATATCAAGTTACCTGGGTCACCATTCTCTTTTTGAAGATGGACTCAATTTTATTGGCACTGTCACATTGTGCCAGACTTTTCTCTAAGTCTGGGGGACTTGAAGCAGAAGCATCCGAAGCTTTTCGGCGACATCGCCGTTTTGGGGGTGGGGATGTTTGTTGTGGAGGAGTTCGCTCTCGGGTTGTTCTTTTTCCTTTTCTCACCATATCCCGAAGAGACATCTATTCCATCGGGTTGCTGGCTTGGCCAATTCTCATTGAAAAGGCGCGATTCAATTCTTTGTCCATGCTAATATTTGGAGGAGGCATCGCTGATGTCACCGCCAGGCTGGGAACACGTTGGATAACAGTTACTTCTTCTTAGCTCGAAGAGAGGCATCTATTAATGAGGTTATCTGCAAAAAATAAGGGCGAGATGAATTAATCAGTTCTATTATAACAAGGGGGTTGAAGAAACTTATGATTAAGAAATCTACCGAATTCGGATCTGGTTAGAGGTTGGTCTATAGGTCACGAGTCAAGACCTACAAATGAAAAGACTCTCTCCCATTTTTTGAGTTGCACTACATCAAAGGGGCGCTTATTCCATATAGAGAGCGGGCTGAAGTATTGTCGGTGGGGATCGGGTTGTTCTTTGAAAGAAGGAGGTGAGTCTTGTTCTAGAGTAAAGCATTGCAGTTTAGTGGAGAATGGTCAGGTTTCAGTGTTTCATATAAAGAAGAACTTGTTTCGCCATTCGGGCACTTTTGATGATGGATTCACCAAGAAGTGTGGTTTCCCGAGGCGAGAAGAAAGGTAGAAGGAACCTTTCTGGTGTCTTATTCAAAAGCAAAAATGAAAAAATCTCGGGTCAGTCTGAATATCATAGTATGTACAAAAAATTACGTACCCAGTAAAAAACCTAAATAGATTCACTACTGCAGAATAGGGCATTTACGGGGGGGGTTTTTTTTTTTTTTGCGCTTTTAATGACGATTTTTGAACCGCCGTTATATCGACCGCCATAAATTTTTACGGCGGTTTTTTAAAACCGCCATAAAAAAGTCGAAATTAACGGCGGTTCTGAGATTTAACGGCGGTTTTGGAACCGCCGTAGAATGCAGCATTTTTACGGCGGTTGTTGAAGAAATACCTTCTAGAAAGTCTATTTTTCCAGAACAGACAATTTACGGCGGTTCTGGAAAATGCCTTCTAGAAAGTAGTAAAAAAAAAAAAAAAAAAAGAAATGAAAATACAAATTAAATACAAATACAATTATAAAAAACTAATACTCACAGTAAAAATAAACCATATTTTCTATTAAAATGAATAAGTGTCAATAGGATACATATTCATAAAATATTTAGGTCATTTCGAGTCAATTAAAAAACACGACATTAATAAGTTGTGCAAGGAGTCGGACACTTGATACGAATAATAAGACGGATGTGAACTCTGCGAAATTTGACATGATCTTGACTCCCAACATATCGCTTTTCTTTCCGAAATTTATCGACCAAACGAAACTTAGGCCTTGAGTTGAGGCTTTGGCCTGTCTTAAGTAAAGGCTCACTACGTACTCGGTCTCTCGACAAAAAGCGGATGAACCTTTATAAATCCGGGCTCGTCCGAGTTGGAGAATCAAGGTTCGAGCCCTGCATGGGAATTTCTTTCCACTTGGCTCTCTGCAGACTGGGCAAATTTGGTTTCCGTGCTTTACATTTGAGGAGTCATCCGATGTGGAGTGGTGTCCTGCTCTGTACGTGAGAGCCTGCCAATGAAATGGTCAACCATGCACAAGTCTAACGAAAGCCTTCCCATTAGGTTCTGTTTAAATAAATAAAAATAAAATAGGCACCACCTCAATTAAAACAGGTCTACATTCATGAATTGCCATTTCACGTGCCGCGTGAACAGCGCTGAACACAGACAAGGGCATCATTACCATCGACTCGGATACTACGAACTCCGTAGGCCTGACCTCTAACAACAATACCATCACCTGCCCATGAAAATCCCAGAATTCAGTGGAAGACACAAAAACGAGACTTGGAAATTTTAAGTCATAGGCTTATATATATATATATATATATATATATATATATATATATATATATATATATATATATATATATATATATATATATATATATATATAATGGGAATTTAATTACTCTAGCCCAAACCGTACCTGATTTAATATAGGTATAGCTGGTCCAGGAAGCATGGCTGTAAAAAACACACAGCACTCAATAACAAGGCAGCTGAATAAAGCCGAAACTACTAATTCATCGTTGGGGTGCAATATTTGGAATTTCTTTTTCACTTCATCACATTCTAAACTGAAAAGGTAAATTCTCCACCAGACATGGATGATGAAAGCATAAACTTCTCATACCTCCAACATACATCCCAGCAACAACTCCAAGAGCCTCTAGAGAACCAATGTCAATAAAAGGTGATTTGGGGATGGCCAGTATCTCATCAGTCGCAATGCCAGCTTTTGTATCTCATGAAAAGGGCAGAGAAATATATAGCCACATACTTGCGTGTCATAATAAACAACAATACAAGATTTTGATAAGTAATCGACAATTAAAAAAAAACATACTTCTTTCAATAATTATCCCTGCAAATTAAGTATCACTTTTCCTACATATTTGAATTTTTCTCCGATGAAATCAATAATCAATCTCTTCAAGAGACAGTTAGACTCGAACACATCATTAGAACAAATAATCTGATCTCTTTAAGAGAAAGTTAGATTCAAAAACATCATTTGATCCATGTTTGCTCTATTATTCATTAAGGTGACAATATTATGGCATTCACGCTGCTTGCATTGAGAGGTAACTAAAAACCCACTAATTCTTGATAACTTTTGGAGAGAGATCGAGCACATTCACAGATTCACTATATATTGACAAGAGTTAATAGAGTCCAGATATCCTATCCCACTCCCTATTTTACTGTTTTGAAAGCACATGTACAAGATGATGTCACAATTTTATACGTGTCATTTATCTAATATAATGGAATAGGGCTGTGAAACAAGAAAACTCAATCCGAATAGTAAGCTGTCATGTAGCGCATAAATTCATAAAAAAATGAGTTAGAAAAATTATCAACATAATTCCCCACTATCACTACCAAACTCAACATAAGAACATAATTTCACCAACACCACTTTGTCAAATTAAGTTAATAAACATTCATCGAATACAGTGGAATGGAAATGCCAAACACGAAGTCTCAATCCGAATAATAAGTAAGTATCTTGTGGAATAGAAATGTTGAACACTACCAAACTCAAACACAATTTCACCAATATCTCTTCTTCGTCGATCAAATTGAGGTAAAATTGAAGCCACAAAACATAAACAATTATTTATATCAAAATGATTAAAGAGAACTGCAGTGCTCCAAAAATGATTTTGAGCACATAATTCTATTTTCTATTTTTTTCGGAGATAACAGAGAATCAATCATGCTGATAAAATAACAACAACAACAACAACAACAATAACAATAACAATAACAATAACAATAATAATAATAATAATAATAATAATAATAATAATAATAATAATAATAAATCTACTTGAGAAATACAAGCTCTTGGTGTTTTACTCAGCCTGAAACTCCAGCTATTGCCAATACCCAGACCTAAGCACTGCAAAGTAGAGTAAAAATTAATCAACCACTAAACTTAAAAAAGATAGCGTTGTTCCTCTATTTTTCAAATTTTGTTTTTAAGACGTCAAATGCGAATATGAAAAAGAAGAAACATCGTGTGCGAGGCCTTAAACTCACCATATCCAGAAAGAAAACAGACCCTGTTTGCCTCCTAAAGTGGTGAGCTGATCCAAAAAGAAGGGGAATTCCTTTATCGGAACAAGGGCGAGCTTGTAAAGCACCCGATTCGCGATGGCTAGCGCTACAGTCACGGCGGAGCAAACTACAACGGTGAGATTCCTATTACTCACCACTATCGCTGTACGTGAACCCTAACTGGAGAGTCGGAGAGTTGCACGCTGCTTATGGTTGCAAGAGAGTTGCACGCTGCCGCCGATTTCCGCCTTTTGGATCGTCAAGCCGATTATTCGATGGAGGAGAAACTTGTGTGGCCAATTCTGAAATTGGGGAAGAAATAAGAGAGGATCCGAGAGACGGAGAAATTTGTGTTCACCAATTCTGAAATTGGGGAAAAAACGAAGGATGGAGATGCATACTTTACAATGGGTTGTTCTTATTGGTTATTTTTGTTAAATGGGGATTGATGCGTTGTCCATGTTCTATACCGTTAGATTAGAATTAGTCTACACATAAGACTGTTAGATCCGCTGGATTTAATACAATTATATCCACTTTCTACGGCGGTTCTACTATAACCGCCATGAAAAATTGTGGTTTAACGGTTGTTCTACGAAAACGCCGTAGAATGTTTAAGTTTCTACGACGGTTCTTGTGGAACCGACATTAAATTCAGCGAACTAATTTAAGGTATGAACTAATTAACATCATTTTTTTGGAACCGCCTTGAATACCTGATAATTCACGGCAGTTTCTTCAGAACCGACGTTAATTAGTAATTAATTAACGGCGGTTTTTTGACAACCACCGTAGAATGTAAGGTTCTACGGCAGTTTGAACAAAACCGCTGTTAAATTCTGGATTTAACGTTGGTTTTCTGGAAAACCGTCATTAAAAAATTTTAACGGCGATTTTTCCAGAACCGTCGTGGATCAACCGCCTTGAAAACCCCTTTCTATAGTAGTGATTTGGGGACATTTGGAGAAGAGGTACATTATATTTATTTGCTATAGAAATAAAAAAAACCAGTGGGGAGGGAATCTAAATCCTGCTTTGAGTAGCTCGGGGAAGAGATTGATATGGTTGGAAGGGGGATGATCTGGGTCAGTTTGATGATTAGTGGGGGTAACTAGTTTTGCGGTCTCAAGGAGATTCAATGCTTTTTCGAATTCCTCAAAATTGCTCGGATCAGGAAGCACCCAAGGATGATGTGGAATTATTCTAGTGGTTTGAGTAGTGGGAGGAAGGTCGGCAAGAAGTGTTGGATGTATTATGGTTACAGGGTTGGTGAGAAAGTGTTCGGTTTGGGAGGTTGAAGGCATTTTAGGTTCCATTATAGGGATACGTTCAGGAATACTTTCAGTTTCAGGTTGTGGTGTGGGGAGGTCTTTGGTTATATTTTCTGTAAGAACCCTAGTTCCAATTAGAGATCAGGTTTGGGCTTTTATTTCATTCCAAGGGGTATCTTCTTCTGGTTTGTCGGCTAAATGGAGACAGGTTACAGAAGCACATTTAATGATTTTAATGAGGATGTGATGGTTAGAGGTGGCATGTTTATTTAAAGGTTATGATCGTTTGACTTCTTAGAGAGCATGTGATTACATTCTACTTGGTTTCCTACCTCAACCAACCTGAATGTGGGGGACTAACTAATACGACATCAAATGTTCATGCAGGTATTTATGGTAATTTGGGTAAGCGACCTCATTTCTTGAAAGGGGTAATCGTTTTGGAAGCTGAGGGAGCTATTTTAGGGAGTAGCGACCTGATGTATAGGAGTGGTGAGATACTATACGGGGTAATGAGCTCTTATGGTTATACCAGCTTGGCGCTGAGTGGTAGCTCGGCGTTGAGTGTTGGGCCTCATGATTTCTAGGCCCGAACGGGCTAATATGGGATATTTTATGGGGTCCTGGCAGACTATACTTATGGATGGGATTATAAGCCCATGGTAATAATGGTAGTTTAGCGAGAGTTCTATTGTTTATGGAAACTTAGCATACAGGAGGAATCCTAATTCTAAGTCGGTGGTGTTATTTATGGTATTATGGTAGGAGAAGGAAACTCTAGCTTGGGGAATACTTCTCTTATTTATATAAAGAGCTTAGGCCTCATTCTTTTCTCTAAGTTGATTTTTGGGCATCTTACGTATTTTAAGATCTCGCATCTCTCTTACACTTGCTAACTTAAGCATCGGAGGGCATACGTCGGGGTCGTCCACCGCCTTGGCATTGGGTGTTATTTTGCAGGAGTCTCTTGGAGGTCAATCAGGTCGTTGCTAAACTATTTGACGTTATTCGAATCGCTGACTACAGATTTAAGGTTAGTACCCCATATTCTTGAGGAACCAGTCTTTATGGTTGCATCAATTATAATAGTATTAGTAAATTTCCTAATTAACCACCGATATTTGTGTCTCTTTCACAAGTTGCATATACCAAGAGTTTCAAAAAAAATTGTAAAAGGGTATTTATCTCAAATCAGTTGAACATACAAGTAAGTAAGCTTTGGCTTATGAGAGAAACCAAGGCTGTGATTGGATATGATAAACACAAAAAATGCTAGTCTTGATTTTGATTTTGTCGAGAACTGTATTCTTGGCAATTATTCCTTATTTTTCTTTGTAGTTATTTGCATTTCTCGGGCTCAAAGTATGTTAGGACACTAGATTTATTTCCTAGATTGAGTTTAAAACTAGTTTACTTGTTTATCAAGATTAGGATTCTTATCTATTTAAGACAAGAAGAAGCCAAGAGAAGAAGATGGATTTTGATACACGACGCGGACAACTTGAACGCCATAAGGACGCAAGAGCAGAAGAACACAAGCACGTAAAAGACTTGAGGCCACGATTCAAGACATGTACATCTTCGAAGTTGTGTAACCAACGGAGAAGATCTTCACAAGCGTCGCCACAAGTATTTAGTATCAAGTGTTGATAATATTGTTTTTCATATATTACTTTATAATTTTGTATTTGATCTTGAACAAACTAAAGTAATATAGTTTTCGGGTTTGTATACCCAGTTTGTAAGCACGTTTGCTTACGAACGAAATTTTATCTGTTGTGTTCTTTTATTTTTATTCTTATTCAGTTGCTTATGTTTATATAAACTGTTTGATGTTAATGCGGGTGTTTTAACACCAGACTTAACATCTATTTACTGATACTTATTTTAATCATCCATAGACCTACGAGTTTACAATTGGCATCTAGAGCAGGTTACTTGACGTACTAAGTATACTGATCCTTATTTTGTAGGACGCTATAGATGCTCCAGGATATCTGCGACCTCCGATCCTTAATGGCAAGAATATTCTCTCTGGAAACAAAGGATGAGGTGGCACATCAAGAACATTGATGAACGAGTATGGATGACCATACTGGTTGGATGGGAAAAGCCACGTATTAGTGATGTTGATGATGATTCCATCATAAAGAAGGAAGAAGAGTGGACGGCTGATGAACTAACCACCTCCAACTGGAACTCCAAGACTATAAAAACTCTTTGTGGCTATGTTGATTCAAGCTACTATAAAGTGATTAAGAAATGCGAATCGTCAAAAGATGCATGGGATGCGTTGCAGATGGTGTGTGAAGGAACTAACAGTGTCAAGAAATCAAGACTTGGGATGTTGACTTCTACTTTTGAGTCAATGAGGATGGATGAGAAAGAGTCCATCATGTACTATGCTATGAGACTCTCGGATATTGCTAACAAGTGCGGAGAACTAGGTGAACCAGTGATAAACACACGTCTTGTGGGAAAACTGCTGAGATCGATCTCAAAGAAATTTAGCATCAAAGTGGTAGCTATTGAAGAAGCAAATGACACAGATTATTTAGACTTTGATTCATTAGTAGGATCGCTCAAAACGTCTGAGATGGAACATCTTGGTTCAAACTCAAAAGAGAAAAATGTTTCTCTTTCTTCCGATGTTAACTCTGATGATGATAATGAGGATTTTGGTTGGAGAGAGCTACTAGACAGAATTGAGACTACCACACTTGGAGAATAAAAAGTTTCTCTCATTTCTCAACGGTTCAACAAGCACATGAGAAGGAAAAACAATATTAGAGGATCTTATTCAAAATTCAAGCCAGAGACACCAACACAAAAATCATTAGGGCTTACACTTGCCAAATTTCAGTCTTCATCTTCGAAATCCAAGACCTCTAGTTCTCCAAAGCCTCTTAGTGAAGTTCAATGTCATGAGTGTAAAGGTTGGGGGCAATATAAAAATGAAAGTGCTAATACTCTTAGGAAGAAGAACTTGATTGCAAAATAATTCAATGAAGAGAAAAACGATTCTGACTCATCCAAAACTGTTCCTGCATTGTTTTCTAACGTTGTGTGGGATGACGAAATTCGTGTTGGTAACACCAAAACCAACACCTGGTGCTTAAATGCAGAAGTTGAGGAAACACTTGATAGGTACGAGAAGCTGAGCATTGAGTATGAAGAATTATTTGCCAGCTGGAGAAATCAAATACTCAAAGTCAAGGCTCTTATGGTCAAAGTTGATAAATTAACTCTCGAAAAGGATGATCAACAGAATACTATTATCCGATTGGAGTTAGCACTCGCTAGTAAAGATGCTGATCTAGAACGAGTGAAGAATGATTTGAAGAAGGTCTAAGAAACCCTCACAAACCTCAGCAAGGGCAAGGCAAATCTTCACGAAATTCTAGAATTGAGTATCCTGGATTCTTCGAAACATGGGATTGGATACAAGCCTGATCAAAAAGTGTCAGAATCAAGTCAAAAGGTGGAGATGACCAAACGCCACAAGAGCAGAAGAAGACAATACGTGTGTCATCACTATGGTGAATGAGGTCACATACGACCATTCTGCTGGAAGATTGTTGGCAAACAAAATCAGTTTAAAAGGTCGAAGCTGACTACTGAATTCTGTGACGGTTTTCGTGTTCCTAACACCAAAACTGACACCAGATTCAAACAAGTTTGGGTCAAAAAGAACGAGATCAAATGCAACATGATCTATTTATCTCTGCAATCTCACATTTCTGGAGCCTGGTACTTTGATAGTGGATGCTCTAAACATATGACCGGCTCAGAAGATCTTCTCTCAAATATTGTCAAATTTCATGGAGGAAAGGTGAAGTATGGTGGAGGTGCAAATGGCCAAATCATTGGCTAGGGAACTCTTCATGTTCCTGGTATTGCAAAGCTTGAGAATGTATTACTGGTTGAAGGCATAACTGCAAACTTGATAAGTATTAGCCAACCCTGTGATGGCGGGTTTAGTGTCAAGTTCACCCGTGAAAAGTGCTAAATTTATGATGAGGAAGATGCTTGTGTCCTTACTGGTTAGAGGACTTCAGACAATTGCTACCAAATCAACGGTGATGTGTTAAGCAAACTATCATAACTGAGTGATGCCAAGGTGTGGCATCAGAAGCTCGGACATGTGAACTACAAGATGTTGGAAATATTGGCCAAAAAGGGAGATGTAAATGTACTACCTAAGCTCAACACTAAAATCATTCCATCTTGGGAGGCATGTCAGAAAGGGAAGCATGTCAGGGTGTCACATCCAAATGTGCAAAGTCTCACTACATCAAATTGTTCGAACTTCTTCATATGGATCTTATGGGACCACTTGAAGTAGAAAGTCTTGGTGATAAGAGGTATGTACTTGTGATTGTATATGACTTTTCTCGCTTTACATGGGTAGAATTTTTAAAAGTAAAGTCTGAGGATTTCGAAGCTTTTAAAAAACTTGCAGAAAAACTAAGTGTTCGTTATGGTGTAAGTGTAGGTAGAATAAGGTTTGATCATGGGAAAGAGTTTGGGAATGAATCCTTTTCAAATTATTATTCTAAGTTTGGTTTAACTCATGAGTTTTCTTCACCTATCACCCCCCAACAAAATGGGATAGTCGAACATAAAAATAGATCTCTTGCAGAAATGACTAGGACTATGCTTATTTCAAATGGGATTGCAAAACATTTTTGGGGGGAATCAATGAATACTGCATGCCACATAATTAATAGGATGTATTTTAGACTTGGATCTTGTGTTACTCCCTATGAGTTGTTGATGGGCAAAAGGCCAAATTTGAGTTATTTTTATGTTTTTGGGTGCATTTGTTATGTGCTAAATGATAGGAATCGTCTTGAAAAACTTGACTCAAAATGTGATAAATGTATTATCATGGGATATTCTTGAAATAGTGATGCATATAAAGTATTTAATCTTAGGACACGTTGCATGATTGAGTCAGTAAATGTCAAGTTTGATTATATGATTAGTGGTGTGAAACCTGCTGAGGATAATGATCTGGTTTATGATCAGAATCCTCAAGAAAATATTACGGTTGGCATATATAAAACTGCAGGTGTAGAAACCGAAGATGCAGGTGGTGACAGTACCGAGGACTTGACACCAACTCAAACTTCTTCAGAATCCGATTCAGATTCAGATGAGGAAGATCCAACTGATCTAATTATATCAGAGGGATATACCCTCAAGAATTCAGAAGAACCATCCTACAGGCCAGATCATTGGAGATCTCGATGAAAGAAGTACTAGAAAGCGACAAATAAATTTCAAAGAGATGGTAAACTTTGTTTGATTGTCTACTAACTGTTCTAAAATTCGAGAATCTTTGTTTCTTTCCAAAACAGAGCTAAAACGTGTAGAGGATGCTCTTAAGGATGAATTCTTAATAAAGGCCATGCAAGAGGAGTTGGATCAATTCGCTAAGAACGATGTCTGGGACTTAGTTCCTCGTCCAGGAAATTCACATGTTACGGGTACGAAGTGGATCTTCAAGAATAAAACGGATGAGGCTGGAAATATTGTGAGAAACAAGGCACGATTGGTTGCAAAAGGATACACACAAATTGATGGTATTGGTTTTGATGAGACGTTTGCTCCAGTTGCTCGCATTAAATCGGTAAGACTCTTACTTGCTGTAGCATGTCATATTAAAATGTCTCTACATCAAATGGACATAAAAAGTGCTTTTCTTAATGGAGTCTGATTCGCATGAATTTGTCTTGATTTTTATATGTATTTGGGTAGCATTTTATTTAGATTTGTTGTTAATTTCGGTATAAGTTAGATAGATTGAGCATATTTTCATATTTATGTATCACCAGCTTATTTTACCATGATTTGATATATAATATTGGATTTTATATTTATTTTAGGAATTTTGAAGTATTTTGATCTTGATATGGATGAGTGTGGGCCCGCGAGTGGAGTTTTAACGAGATTGGGCCTCGATTTGGCATATTACTGCCGACACAGGGTATGCTTTCCACACTGGGTTACCCAGTGTCAGCACAATTTCAGGGATTTAGAGCCCTCGGCCCATAAAACAAAAAGGCCCACGTCCGTATCTTTAAAAGGAGAAGCGCCCAACAGCCAGAAGCAGCGCCTAGAATTCCTTTTTCTTTGTTTTCAAACCTCTTAGATTGACAACCCAAGAGTGTTCTTTGTTTTCTTTCTTCTACTTCTCCGTTTCAAACTCTAGTTTCTTGGTTTTAGTAGATATCAGATATTTTCTTAGTTTTTTTAGACCTTAGATTGATTAATTAGTAGTTCTTAGTTTAATTTCGCGTTTAGACAATGTTACTCTTCATTAATTATTAAGTTTTCAATTCCCTTTGCTTTACTAGTTTAATTTCGTGATTGCTTAGATTATGAATTTTTATTGCTTTAGTGATGTTCTTGATTCTATTCGTAATTATGTTCCTTAGTTCTCATACTTTTAAATTATATGCTTGTTAGGAAATTTTATTAGAATAATTATTCTTCAAAACCCCCATTGTTGCTACCTCAAGCTTTTCATGTTCTTGATTGTTTTGGGTTTATGATATTAAATATGTTGATGATTGTTAGCTAGAATTACGGTTCTAGTGCCTATAATCATTTAGAACCATCAATTATGATTGTTGGGTGCATAATCTCAAGTTGGGATTGACAACCCTAGCTCGTATGTAAGGTGTTCAGTGAAATGCCCAAGTGGTCGTGGAGATGATTCTAGAGCCCTAGACCCATGTTTTGTTAAGTCTTTCCAAAGTTTTTGAATTCATTGCTCTTCGTTTAAATCAACGTCTTGATTCATGAAATCAAACACAAAAATTAATTCTGATTAGTTTTCCTCAAGAGATTCGACTTGAGTCAACTTACCAACCTACAAGTGACCTCGTACTCTTGCGAGCGAAATTTTTAAGCTTGACAAACTTACATTTTAAAAGTAGGTGCGGAAAATTTGATTCAAGATTTTAAGGAGGGGGGGGTAGTTGAGTATGATTTGTGTTTTATAATTGTGAAATTTGAGTTCATGGTTTTATAGTAGCTAGTATTTGAACGTGATTGATTGTTATTCCTGCGCTTGATTGTGTTTGTCTGGTTTATCCTGTCAAAGTTGACTATGTGTGGTTTGAGGTTCTTATCTTTGAGCGTGTATAAATGCATAAATTTTTAAAATTATTATTTATTTATATATTGTAAAACGGTACTTGGACGCAAACGATTTCGCAAAATCTAAAAAGCAGTGTCAATTCGAAATCTCTTCATGCAAAAGCCTGTGAGTAGCCTTAGTGTTTATCATCTTTGCATGTACTTGAGTGGGTTCTGATTTGAAATATCTTTAAAATCGTAGTGTGTAGTTAGCTTTGAATATGATGATTAGGCACAGATATCACCCTTATTCCGGCCATATCCATATATATCAGCCACTATAAATTCTGAATGAGCCAATCATAACCAAATATCCATTTCCTATAGTCATGAGTATTTGTGAGTTAACTCCTACGTCATTCATAGCGTGGGGTGAGAGTTAGTTGGGGTTATTATTATTATTTATTTATTTTTGGTTATTTGTGTTTTAGAATTATGATCAGGGATTTATGAAAAGTGTTGTAATAAGTGTTAAAGACCACCATCCTTTAAAGAGAGAGAGAGAGAGAGAATATAAAAAAAATAAAAAAATAAAAAAGAGAGAATAAAGAGGATGGTGAATCTTGTTGAGTTGTTGCCTATGCTTGTTTAAAAGGCAAGAGTTGAGTTTTAAAATTTAAAAAAAAAAAAAAAAAAGCACTGCTGAAGACTTGTGTAGTGTTATAAATAGTCATATACAATGCTTTTAATATTCAGATTTTTAAATTTAATTATATTTATTTATTTTTACATTTTTAAATATGCAATATATATTTTAAATCGTAGGTCTTGAGAATGTGATTAATTTGATATATATTTCATTAAAAATGAATAAAAATTAAAAAAGTTATGGTTCGTTGAAAATTTGAGTTTTATTATAAATTCTTGAA
>BMAC01000826.1:276696-300799 GCA_014905375.1 Phtheirospermum japonicum | reverse complement strand
CTTCTTCATTTAATTAGTAAGTTTTCAAATTTTTGTTTCTTATACCTTTTTAATTATATGCTTGTTAGAAATTCTTATTAGAATAATTGATCTTCAAAAAAAAACCATTGATGCTCCCCCTCAAGGTTTTCATGATGAATTGTGCTTCTTGATTGTTTTGGATTTGCATTTTTGAATATTTTGATGATTGTTGGCTAAACCTTATGGGTCTAGTGCCTAGAATCATTTAAAACCATCAATTGGGTTTGTTGGGTACTAAATCTACAAGTTGGGATTGACAACCCTAGCTCGTAGGTAAGGTGTTCGATGAAATGCCTAAGTGGTCGTGGAGATGATTTTAGAGCCCTAGACCCACGTTTTCTCAAATCTTTTCAAAGCTTTTGATTAATTGTTAGTTGTTTAACTCAATTTCTTGATTCCAAGTGTTTAGATTAGCTTTTTCTTCATTAATTTCTTATTTGTGAAATCAAACATAAGATTTACTTCCGATTAATTTTCCTCGAAAGATTCAACTCGAGTAAACTTACCAACCTACAAGTGACCTCGTACTCTTGCGAGCGAACTTCTAAGCCTAACAAACTTATTTCTAAAAGTAGGTGCAAAAAGTTCGATTCAGAAATTTTGGCGTCGTTACCGGGGAAGGCTAAAGGTTGTAGTTTTTGTGTTTGCTCTTTGTGATTTCTGTTTGTGTTTTTGTTTGTTTCCTTTATCTTTAGTATTGTTTTGTGATTTTTCTTTTTGTTGCATTTTTATTATTTTCCACTGGTACGTGTAAATCTTGTGCATTGAGTGTTGTGTATGCAAGGTACATCTCTTGAAGTCTAGATTCAATGACCGACAAAAAAAATTAAAAAAATATATATATAATAAAAAAAAAGAGAGAGAGAGATAATGTCGAACTATCCGAGGATATCAATTGTATGTCGAACAATGGTATGGCAATATTCTTAACTGAAGAAGTATTTGTTGAGCAACCTAAGGGGTTTATTGATCCCTACAAAACCAGATTTTGTTTTAAAATTAAAAAAAGGACTTTGTAATGGTTTAAAACAAGATCCCAGAGCTTGGTATGAAAGGTTGACTCGATACTTACTTTTCTTAAATTTTATACGTGGGGAAGTTGATAAAACCTTATTTCTCCTTAGATCGAATAAGCACTTTATGTAGATGATATAATTTTTGGATCTACTAACGAGCAGATGGTGACTGAGTTTATTACAAGGAATTTCTGACACATTCGAGATGAGTATGGAAGGTAACCTCTCTTACTTTCTTGGTTTGAAAATTAAAAAGATGGATGACGGTATTTTTCTCTCTGAGTCCAAATAATGCTAAGAATTTTGTTAAGAGGTTTGGGTTAGAAAATGCTACGCATAAGAAAACACCGTTAGGCAAAACCATGAAATTTTGTATAGATGATGTTGGTACTAGTGATGATAACACCTTGTATAGGAGCATGATAGGGAGTCTTTATATTTAAACGGCTAGCAGGCCAGATATTATGTGTAGCGTGTGTTTATGTGCTAGGTACCAGCCAAATCCTAAAGGATCACATTCAAAAGTTGTTAAATGAATTATTAGGTATGTGGCAAGATACAAATGATTTGGGTGTTTGGTATACTAATGAAACAAGTACTGAAATTATGGGATATACGGACTCGGATTGGGCTGGGGATATAGTTTGGTATACTACAGGGGGTTGTTTTTTCTTGGGTAATAATCTTATCTCTTGCTATAGTAAAAAACAAAATTGCATTTCTCTTTCTACTTCTAAAACCGAGTATATTGCAGCTGGAAGTGCTTGTACACAGTTGTTTTGGATAAATCAAAATGATAGAAGACTACGTTCTACATATTAGAATTTTGACTATGCTTAGTGATAATTCCAGTGGTCATTGATATCTTGAAAAATCCGGTCCAGGCACTTGATTAGCGTAGATTTTGTCCTTATTTTTTATTAGTATTTTAGTACGTTTTTCTTTTTTTTTTTTTTTGGTATAAGTTGGACGATTTAAGCTTAATTTCGTATTTTCATAGTTCCAGCTTATTTTACCGTATTTTGATCATAATTGATGCAATTAGGTGATATTTCATTATTTTTCACCTTACAGCTAAGTAACCGGAAGAGTTCAGTACGTAATTAGATGAGTTCGATGTTCAAAAGTGGAGATACGAGCTTTCCGGTGAACGAGTAGCAGAAAAATCGAGAAAATGAGACTGAGCCTCAGTAGCATCGATCAACGCAAGCGTCGACGCGAGTACCTGCCCACGACGATCGACGCTCAGTCGACGCATGGCCGACGCAACTCTCTGAAGCGTCGATCCAAGAGTGCGTCAGTCGACGCCAAGTCGACACAACTCTCTGTTGCGTCGATGCATGTCCGCGTCAGTCAACGCCACCACCCAGTCGACGCGAGTAACCAGGAAGCATCAACGCCGAGAGTCAGCCCGCGTCGATCGACTCAGCGTTGACATGGCTGCCCAGATTTGCGATTTTAGGGTTTCTTGCGCGCCAAGACTTGTTATATCTATAAATACCCTTCATATTTCGGATTTTTGGAGGAGACACGACTACCTAGGGTATTTTAGTTTAGAATAAACATATTTTCACATCTTATAACAAGATTTGAAGACCGAGATCAAGGATCGAAGAATGAAGAGTCCAAAACATCAAATTCACGTTTGGGGTTCAATCTTCGTCCAAGATCAACGTTCGGCTCTGAAATAGCTGGAGATTTTCATTGCTTTTATTAGTTCCAGTAAGTATTCTAAACTCTTATTTAATTTCGTGGTTATTTTTCTAGTTAATTGCTTAGTTAAATTCTTAGTTAATTCTAGGACTAGTTTAATTAGTTTAATCATTTCATGCTTGGATATTGGATTTATTTAGTTTATTTATGCGAGTTGATTTATGCTTAGTTATTCGTTTTTAGATTCTTATGATACAATTGCTTTATGGTAGTTTCTTATATTCATGTTCTTAGATTCGTTAATTAGATTTAAATCTTCATAGCATTTTATTGATAATTTAATTATTGCTCGTAGTTGATAATATAGTTTAGAATAATTAGTTTAATTATTGCTCTATCTATAATGATCAATTCAAAATCTTTTAAAACCCCAAATGTACATGTATTTTATTCTAGTTTGTAAATTGAGAAAAACATCTGAAAGACCGAATAGTTGTTTCCTCGAGAGATACGGCTCGAGTCAAACTCATCACCCTACAAGTTCCTCGTACTCTTGCRAGCAAACTTACGTGTTTTTAATTTAAATATCTATAATTAGAGTGCACAAAAAGTTTGGTTCAGCACTCACGAATCAAACACATTGACATAAGGTACCACTTTATTCGTGACTTGGTTGGGAGAAAGATAGTTAGTCTTGAGCACATAGGATCAAACAATCAGCTTGCTGACATCTTCAAAAAGACATTAGATTTAGAGATCTTCTCTCATTTGAGAAGAGACCTCAGAATGTGCATTGTTTAAGTTCCTATTGGTCTTGATGTCATGACACCTAAATTGTCATCAGTCGTGACATCTGTAGATTTTTGCATGCATTTTTTATTTTATTTTTCATGCAAATCCTCAATGCATTAGGTCTGGTTGAAGTGCAAAAAGGTCATGTGTTGTAATAAAAATGGTGGCAAAAAGACTAACCTCTTTCTATTGGTGAATGTGGAATATTCCTGCAGAAACAGGTTTCCTCCCAGGTCCAAAGAAAAAGGGGTGTTAATTTTCTAGCAATTGCTAAAAATAAGTAAGTTTCTTTTTAAGATACTGAAAATATGGTAAAAAAAATCTGGATAAAAAAATCTAATCTTTAATCTTCACCTCTTTAATTGATTCTGACGTAGTCATTAACTCGGGTTAAGGGGTTTATTTCCATTAACTTCACCTGAAGTAATGTTAGTTATAATGTCATCACATAAAAAGCAACACTGATCATGTCACTTAAACCATTAGTTGTATTTCTTAATTTCTAGGTCATTATTTTTAGGCATCAATTAGGACATTCATACTTTGTGAGGATGTCATTTTGCTTTGTGTTTTGTTGCTTATGCTTGTGATCTTTCCCTTAATTCTCTTGATCATGTTATGAGTTTTGATAACCAAGTATTTCAGTGGGTTTGAAATCGGAGGATTGGACCAGTAATAACGGGTTGATTTGGCCAGTGAAAAATTTCTTTGCAAAGAATTTGTTCAACTATGGTGATGGTTTATAAAAATCTAGCTCTATCTCGGTCTTATATGTAGTTAAGATTTGTGATTTTTATTTTCCAAATATGAGATAGTGGTTTAGTTGGGTTAAGATCGTGTGTCCTATTCTAAGGAGGAGGAGTTTTTTTTAGGAAAAGGAATTTTTTGGGAGGTTAAAATAGGAAGTTGTGATAGTGAGGGGGTTATGTTTTTTCACTTTATTATTTATTCTCTCCCTTCCCTACAACGGTCATTTTTCCCAAATTAAAGGCTAGGGATTTTTACTTTGAGCTCTCTCTCGATTTTCCTACCAATAGCACACAATCCTCCAACGGCACTCAACTCTCTCAAATTCTCTCTCTCGATTTTACTTGACTTTGTGGTTTCTTCCAATTTACTCTTGCAGAATGACGATCTTTGTCACCTAGCAAGATTCCAGAGCTTCCATCGGGTGTGCACCGCCCAGCCGGTGAATAGGGTCTAGTGAATCTGCCAAGATTCGCCGCCATGGACATCCGTGAAGAGGCTAGTGGTGTTGTAAAACCAAACCCATCACAAACTGGAGCTACTGCTGCAAACTCCTCTCCGATCAACCCTTAAGAACTGGTCTCTGTCACGACTGCCTCGGACGCTATTCCGGAGGCTCGAATTTTTCCCGGCCAATTAGGAAATGAAATTGACGTGGACAATCCCCCGAATTTGCCATTTATTTCACATGTTTTTGGTCCAGTTGGGAATCCATCCTTGAAAAGATCGCGCCAGCTTCAAAATATTCCCCCGAGAACAATTCCGGCGGCTGTTCCCAAGAGTCTGGAGGGTGAGCACCGACATGTGCCCATTGAGCACATGAATTTGGTTGAGGAAGTTACGAATATGGCGGACTTAGATGATGAAGATTATGTGCCCCCGGAGTTAGTTGCCGCACCATTGTTTACTTCTACTCCACGGTTATCGAAGTCCACTACTCCTCGCCGGAAGCAAACTTTTCATCTGGCTGACATTAAAAATCTGCCAGTTTCTACTGATTCAACCTATTCTGATCCCCCATACATTATTCTCAATTTTTTCGATGGAGAATAGGGTGGTTCATCCTGCCCGATGGTTGTCGACCCTCCTTTGACTCCATTCAACATGACTCAGTCGGAGACTGAGTATAACTACTATTCTGATTCTAATGATGTGTTTTCGCTATATGAGATTTTGTCTACCCTCAAGTCCAGGAAGAAAAAGTCCAAGGCTTCTTAGAAAATGGGTGATGGCTCTGGTGTTGTGTCACCGAATCTGACATCACCTGCAGCTGATCCAGTTTCCTCTTCCAGTTTTAGTTTTGATGATACTATCCCTGAAAGTGCACCGTCCCCATCCACTGAATCAGAAAAGTTTTCTGGTGATTCCGATGATGTCGCTGTCCAGGATGTTGAGACTGAAGACATGGTTCCAGTATCTACCATGTTTTTGACCAATGAAGTTGAGGAGCTGTTTCTAGGATATCATCTCCAATGAATGATTGATGAGCACCGAATCCCGGTGGATATCTTCAAAAGGCAGAACTTGATTGCCTTCTTTGAGAACAAAGGTATGTACTCTACTGTTTCCACTGCCATGCCCTTTGTCCGTGATGTTGTGTTGGAGTTCTATGCGAATATGCTCCCTTCCATCGATGATCCCAAGTCAGTCAGTTTTGGTAAACTCTTTGCGCATGGAAGTGTTTATTCTTTTACTCCTGATTTGATTAATGAGTTATTTAGAACTGAGTTTTATCATAGGGATTCGACGGTTGATGATATGAATGAGGTGATTGAGCTCTTGTCTGGTGGTATGCTTAAGGAGTGGCGTGACCAGTTGCCTATCACGCGTTTATCCTCCTTATATTCTATCTTGCACAAAGTGGCCATTTGTAACTGGGTTCCAACAAATAATGCTACGGTTGTCACGCGTCCTCAAGCACAGTTACTATTCAAGCTAGGCCGAGGCATAAAGTTTAATTTTGTCCTGCACGTGTTTGATGTTGTCACCCGATTTGCTACGACTAGAGTAACCTCCTCCTTCTATTTTCCTTCCCTCATTTTCAGTCTTCGTGATAATCAAGGGTTTAGGCCTAATGAGGATGATGTTTTCACTGGGGAGCCGGAATGGTTTTCGTTGCGTGGCCAGTATACGAATGAAGCTCGGGTTGTAGATCTTCTGTGGCAAGCGCCAGCTAGAGCTGATGGTGCTTCTGGTGTTGGTTCTGGTGTTGGTAATACCAGTACTAACACCATCCAATTTTATGCTCCAGTGGTGCGGGCTCAAGTGGCTTTGCCTAATCATCAGATTGACCAATTCCAAGCTCGGGTTGTGCAGCTCCAGGCTCTTAGTGACTCGTTCGTGGAGGCCCTTTTGCTTCCGAACAAAAAGGGGGAGAGAGTCATGACGCAACGGATGTTGGTGACACTGGTGACGCGGTTGCTGACGATGGTGATGGACACAATGCAGTGGTAGCTAAGGAGGGCAATGTTGATAAGGACAAAAGGAAGAGGAAGTCGAGGAAGAGAAAGGCTAGAGAAGACGGGACTTCTCCTCGTCGTTCGACAAGGCCTCGTAGCCGTTAGTTTATTGTGTTTTGAAAACAATATTTTTTTTATTGTGGTTTGTGTTATATTTGAACAATGTGTATTTGTTAAGAGGGAGTTTAAATTTAGGGGGAGGTTTTGAACATTTTAGTGCGTCGTGGTTATTTTGTCCAGAAAGGCAAGAGGGGGAGATTGTTGAGAATTTTATTCTTGGCAATTATTCCTTATTTTCCTTTTGTAGTTATTTGCCTTTCTTGGGTTCAAAATATATTAGGACACTAGATTTATTCCTAGATTATGTTTAGAATTTTATTTAGTTTCCTAGATTGAGTTAGAACTAGTTTACTTGTTTACCAAGATTGGGATTCTTGTCTATTTAAGACAAGAAGAAGCCAAGAGAAGGAGACGGCTTTTGATACACAACGCGGACAACTTGAACGCAGGAAGAAAGACGCAAGAGCAGAAGAACACAAGCATGTAAAAGACTTGAGGCCATGATTCAAAACATGTATATTTTTGAAGTTGCGTAACCAACGGAGAAGATTTTCACAAGCGTCGCCACAAGTATTTTAGTATCATACATATATTACTTTATAATTTTGTATTTGATCTTGAACAAATTAAAGTAATATAGTTTTCGTATTTGTATACCCAGTTCGTAAGCACGTTTGCTTACGAACGAAATTTAATCTGTTGTGTTCTTTTATTTTTATTCTTATTCCGCTGCTTATATTTATATAAACTGTTTGATGTTAATTCAGGTGTTTTAAAATTATAAATAACATCTATTTATTGATACTTATTTTAATTATCCATAGACCTACGAATTTACAACTTTTTCATTGGTGTTTTTAAGTACTAGAGAGCAAGAGAATTTTGGGAACCATTTTATATATAAGGGCATTTCTCAATTGAAATCTTAAATGCGTGAAAAACCGAGAAAAAATTTTGTGGCCATGTAAAAACTTACCATGACAAACACATTTTGGATATAGCGAATTTGGCTTGCTATTGAAGACAGTTCGCACAAAGTATTCAAATAAGGTGTTTCTTAATATTGATGTAATATTTGTCACATATTCCAACATTCACACGTTTAATTGATCTCAGATGACAACTTGAAACAAATTGGGTTTCATCACCATAAATGACTCTGAACTACATAAAAATATAGGGAAAATCGTTTTTTATTTTTTTTAATCGTAAACTTGACCCTTTTTAATTTTTATCCTCTAAATATGAACTTTTCGAAAATTGTCATGTATCTTAAAAAGTTTCGCATTTTTGTCCTCTAAATATAGACGGTTCGAATATTGTCCTGTATCATAAAAAATCTTCACGTTTTTGTCTTCTAAATCTTCGTGTTTTATGTGCCCACGTGCGCATTTCTGGCGGATTTAAAATTTTCCGACAAGTTGGGGACATAAAACGCGAAGATTTTTTATGATACAAAAATTAAAAGTGGTCAAACTTACATTACAAAAATTGTGATTTTCCCAAAAATATAATATCATAAACATTGAAATACATTTAGCATACATATATCTCTATTGACGCCATTCAAGAATTCTTGGTTTTCTTATTTACAAATAAATAAACAACAAGCCTTTATAAAGAAAATAACACCAAAGCAAGCTTTAACATCACATTATTTCAATCGTTGAGCTAATACAATTTCAATCCAATAATTGTATATTTCTAAACATTAATGTTTATAAAAAAGATGAATATATACAGAATAAAAAACCAATTTGTTACCATCACAAATCCAAAGTTAAAGCTGCTTAGAAAATCAAAACTAGAACTTGGGGTTCTTTGATGCATTATTTACACCACCATGACCTTCACAGATGGAATTATTCAAACAGAGCCCCTCGAATTGCCGCGGCTTGATCAGTTGTTGCTGCCAAGTGCAAATAAGAGAATTAGAGATGTACTTCGTAACAACATGAATAAATTTTCTCAATTAAGTACGCTACAAAAAATAGCAATTTTTCGAGAGAAAACCCGAGGGATTAAAATTTCCCTCGATTTTTTTTGAGTGAAGTATTTTCCTTCGATTTTTCCCTTGGAAATACGGCGTCAATATTTGCCGTCATAATTATCGAAGGCAATAACGAAGGCTTTTCGGGGGTAGTATTAGAATTTAGCTTTCGGAAAAACTGAGGAGAAGGAGATTCCCTCGGAAAAAAACGAGGGCAACACCATCCCCTCAGTTTTTTATTTATTTATTTATTGATTTTAAATTAATAAAACTGAGGGCCTTTTTCTGCGCTCGGAAAAAACCGAGGATATTGATAGCCCCTCGATTTTTTATTAATTTGTTTATTTTTTTTAATTAAAAAAATCGAGGACGGTTTGTTCCCTCGGAAAATACCGAGGATATTGATAGTCCCTAGGTTTTATTTTTTATTATTATTTTTTTTAAATTAAAAAAATCGAGGGTGGTTTGTGCCCTCGAAAAAAGTCGAGGGTATTTATAGCCCCTCGTTTTTTATTTTTTTTATATTTTTTCAAATTAAAATACCGACGGCAGTTTGTGCCTTCGGAAAAAACCGAGGGTATTTATAGTCCCTCGGTTTTTTCAATAAAAAAACCAAAAAAAATCTTAAAAAATAGAAAAATAAAAAAAAATCGAAAAAATAGAAAAAACGTAAAAATGAAACAAATCCTATTATCGTAGGCACGTGGGGTGGTTTTGACCCGATTTCGATTGAAAATATCAACGAGCGTGTGCGTATTCACACGTGTCGTTCGACCAACAACCAAGAAACGATCGATCGATCAACTCCTTTGGTTGGAGACGCGAAGCGACGAAGTTTCATGATTTTTACGAGGGGGAAAGGGGTGCGTCTCGGTGTCGTGGAACCACGAGGGAGCATTTTCTATTTTTTTTCGATTTTTAAATAAAAATTCAAAAAAAAATGGAGAAAAATAAAAAATTAGTAAAAAATAAAAAAAATAATCCTATCATTTCACGAACGGGGCGGGAGGGTTGTGTCTCGGTGTCGTGGATCCACGAGGGTCGGGGCGTCGATCATTTAGTACGCACTTTCTATTTTTTCCGATTTTTAAATAAAATTTCAAAATAATATCGAGAAGAATAAAAAATTAGTAAAAAATAACTACAAATACTATCATTTCACGAACGGTGCGGGGAGGGGTGCGTCTCGGTGTCCCGGAACCATGAGTGTCGGGTGTCGATCGTTAAATATGCGTTTTCTATTTTTTTCCGATGTTAAATAAGAAATGAAGAAAATCTGGAAAAAAATAAGAAATTAATAAAAAATAAAAACAAAATCCTATCATTTCATGAATGGGGTGGGGAATGGTGCATCTCGGTGTCCCGCAACCACGAGGGTCGGGTGTCGATCGTTAAATAAGTATTTTCTATTTTTTTTTTTAAAAAAATCCGATTTTTTTTATTTAAAAAAATCGAGGGGCACTATTTCCTTTCGGAAAAAACCGAGGGTCCAACCCTCCCCTCGTTTTTTTCCGAGGGGAAACAGTGCCCCTCATTTTTTTAAATAAAAAAATCAAAAAAAACAAAAAAAAATCATAAAAATGATACAAATCCTATCATCTTAGGCACGTGGGTGGTTTTGACCCGATTTTGATTGAAAATATCAACGAGCATGTGCGTATTCAAACGTGTCGTGCAATTCGACCAACAACCAAGATACGATTGATCGGTCAAGTTGTTTTGGTTGGAAACGCAAAGCGACGAATCGTCCTGATTTTGCCGAGGGGGCAAGGGGAGCGTCTCGGTGTCGTGGAGCCACGAGGGTCGGGCGTCGATCGTTTAGTACGCATTTTCTATTTTTTTTCCAATTTTTAAATAAAAATTTGAAATAATATCGAGAAAAAAAATTAGTAAAAAATAAAAACAAATCCTATCATTTCACGAACAGGGCGAGTAGGGGTGCGTCTCGGTGTCCCGAAACCACGAGGGTCGGGTGTCGATTAAGTACGCGTTTTCTATTTTTTTTCGATTTTAAATAAGAAATGAAAAAAGAATTGAAAAAAATAAAAAAATAGTAAAATATAAAAAAAAATCTTATCATTTCATGAACGGGGCGGATAATGATGCATCTCAGTGTCCCGGAACCATGAGGGTCGGGTGTCGATCGTTAAATACGTGTTTTCTATTTTTTAATATTTTTTTCCAATTTTTTTAATTTAAAAAAAACCGAGGGACACTATTTCCCCTCGAAAAAAATTGAGGGCCCAGCCCTCCCCTCGGTTTTTTCAGAGGGGAAATAGTGCTCCTCGGTTTTTTTAAATTGAAAGAAATCGAAAAAAAAATAGAAAAATTGTAAAATTGAAACAAATCCTATCATCATCGGCACGTGGGGTGGTTTTGACCCGATTTCGATTGAAAAATATCAACTAGCATGTGCGTATTCACACGTGCCGTGCAATTCGACCAAAAACCAAGATACGATCGAACGATCAAGTTGTTCGGTTGGAAACGTGAAGTGACAAAGCGTCATGATTTTGCCGAGGGGGCAAGGGGTGCGTCTCAGTGTCGTGGAACCACGAGGGTCGGGCATCGATCGTTTAGTACGCGTTTTCTTTTTTTTTTTAATGAAAATTCAAAAAGATATTGAGAAAAATAAAAACTAGTAAAAATTAAAACCGATCCTATCATTTTACGAACGGGACGAGGAGGGGTGCGTCTTGATGTCACGGAACCACGAGGGTCGGGTAACGATCGATAAGTACGCGTTTTCTATTTTTTTCCAATTTTAAATAAGAAATGGAAAAAAATCAAAAAAAAATAAAAAACTAGTAAAAATAAAAACAAATCCTATAATTTCATGAACGGGGCGGATGGGTGCATCTCGGTGTCTCGGAACCACAAGGGTCGAATGTCGATCGTTAAATACGCGGTTTTTATTTTTTTCAATTTTTTTAATTTAAAACAAACGAGGGGCACTATTTCCCCTCGAGAAAATCCGAAGGCCCAACCCTCCCCTCGGGTTTTTTCCGAGGGGAAATAGTGCCCCTCGATTTTTTTAAATAAATAAATCAAAAAAATAGAAAAATCGTAAAAATAAAATAAATTCTTTCATCTTAGGCACGTGAGGTGGTTTTGACCCGATTTCGATTGAAAAATATCAACGAGCATGTGCGTATTCACACGTCTCGTGTAATTTGACCAACAACCAAGATACGATCGATCGATCAACTCCTTCGGTTGGAAACGCGAAGCGACGAAGCGTCGAGGGGTCAAGGGGTGCGTCTCGGTGTCATGGAAACACGGGGGTTGGGCGCGATCGTTTAGTACGCGTTTTCTATTTTTTCTGATTTTAAATAAAAATTTGAAAAAATATCGAGAATAGTAAAAAATTAGTAAAAAACAAAAACTGATCCTATCATTTCACGAACGGGGTGGGGAGGGGTGCGTCTCAGTATCCGGAACCATGAGGGCAGGTGTCGACCGTTAAGTACGTGTTTTCTATTTTTTCTGATTTTAAATAAGAAATGAAAAAAAAAATATTAAAAAATAAAAAAGATTATATCATTTCATGAATGGGCAGGGATGGGTGCATCTCATTGTCCCAGAACCACGAGGGTTGGGTGTCGATCGTTAAGTACGCATTTTCTAATTTTCTCCGATTTTAAATAAGAAATGGAAAAAAATCGAAAAAAATTAATCAGTAAAAAATAAAAACAAATCCTATCATTTCATGAATGGGGTGGGAGGGGTGCGTTTCAGTGTCCCAGAACCATGAGGGTTGGGTGTCGATCTCTAAATACGCGTTTTCTTTTTTTCTTTTTTTAAATTAAAAAACGAAGGGCACTATTTCCCCTCAGAAAAAATCGAGGGCCTAGCCCTCCCCTCGGTTTTTTTTAATTAAAAATAAAAAAGGCCAAAAAGAACGAGGGGTGTAAATCCCTCGGAAAAACCGAGAGATTCCGAGGCCCTCAGTTGTGTTTAATTAAAAAATAAAAAATAAAAAAGGCCAAAAAAACCGAGGGGGTGTAATTCCCCTCGGAAAAACTGAGGGATTCCCAGGCCCTCGATTTTATTTAATTAAAAAATCAAAAAAAAAGGCCAAAAACACCGAGGGGGTGTAATTCCCCTCGGAAAAAACCGAGGGATTCTGAGGCCCTCGGTTTTGTTTAAACCTAATATCAGCAGGCATGCCTGCTCTCGTACATGCACCGCAAACAAAACAAAAAAAAAAGAAAGGGAGAAGGAAGAAAGATCGGACCGTCACCGTCGCCACCAGCACCGTCGCCGTCCTGCCGTCGCCGCTCCACTGTCGTCCTGCCGTCGCCGTGCCACTAGAGAGATTCCGTCTCCGTCCACCAGCAGCGCCTCTCACCGTCCACGCCACCTGCAGCCACCGCTGTCCGTGCCACCTGCAGCCACCGCCGCTCCGTCGCCTGCCGTCTCCCGTCGCCGTCCAAAGGTAAGTTGGTTTGGTTTTTTTTCATTTTTTTATATTATTTGTAATTATTATTTTATTTTAATTTGTAATTATAATTTAATATAGGTTGTTTTGGTTTGTTTTTCTTTTTTTTTTTGTATGTATATAAGCAACTAGTACTAGTTTGTAGGTTCGCAAATAAGGACATGGTTCTCATTTGAACTCACCCATACATACATATATAATATATATATATATAATATATATATATATGTTGTGTGTGGTGTGTGTGTGTGTGTGTGTGTAAAAAAACTCTTAAAAAATGGGTTCTAATTTTGGTTCTTTGGTTCAATACGGTTTTCGCTACGGATATTTAAAAAGTCTCCAGAACCGTACCATAAAAAGTCTAGTACGGATTGATTCGGGAAAAGTCAATAAGTCAATGAATATTTCGGTTCGCATACTTTTTAGTTCGAATATCGATTCGAGTTTGATGATCTCCAAGTTCCGTGAACACTCCTAATTAGAACATTAGTCTATTTGATTAGTAAATTACAATAAGTCTATACGAAGCAATTTGTTGCGGAGCAATAAGGATAAAAATATAATTTCACATGATTAATAAGTTGTTTTAGTAAAGTTTCATTACTTTTCTAATTTTACATTTACTTTTTTGTCCTTTATTAATGAATATGGATAGAGATTTAATAGATCTTTTTATATATGAAAGACAAAATAAATGAAATAATTAAAATATCTTATGATACTCAAATAATATATTTTTTTTCTAATTGAGCTTTCATTCCTATATATTTTCTCCTAATTGAGATCTCATTCTTTTTTTTTTCTTTTTTCGTATTGCTACGGACCAAATTGCTCCATTGCCATTGTTCCCAGTGTTCCTTTTGTTTGTCGTTTTTTTTTAAGATATTTTATTAATATTGTTGAGGTTTTTTATCTTTGTTTTTGTTCTTTTAAAGATATTATTATTAATATTATTGAGAAAATGTATAAATTGAACTTTTGAACTTATATTCATATTTTCAACTTAATTAAATAATATAATATATTAATATCATTTAAGATCTATTTCACTTCGAAATATATTACTAACAGGCTACCGTAACAACCATATAAATATCAACTTATTTTAATATTAAGTGTTATAAATATATTTTTTAATTTAGATTTTATTGAAAATATATAAAATATCCATAATTTATTTCTTATTATTAATGTTGAATGTCAAGATATTTTTGTCCTAATAAATATATTAAAAAATTATCGTCAAAATGTTACATTGGGCTAGGTAGTTTAAGCGCCTTAGGTGATCAAGAATCAAATTGGTTATAAAAACATAATAAGTATTCTTAAGCGTAATATCATCGTAGTTTTATAGATTTATTTAAATAGTCTTTGAGTTTAATTGATTATTTTCACATTTAGAAAAAAAATACATGAATTTGACTTTGGTTATAATTTAACAATATTAGAATTTTGATGAATTAATATTCTATTAATATATTTTTGTTCATTAGTATATACAAATATAATTGCAAATTGCTCTTGTCATTGTAAAATTAAACAAACGAAGGACATGGTTATAAAAAAAATGGATGAACGGTGAAGTACCATTATTAGACAATAACTAGTGCTTAACTCGTGCGATACACGGAGCGAATTAAATGGATAGTGTAAATTCATTCGATTTAAGTGTAATATTATTAATTCATTAATTTAATATAATAACTTAAAATACTCAAGTCACAATTTAGTCAACACGAGCAAATTTAAAACAATTGGCATGGATATGCGCACCTCGTTTTATTTATTTGTCAACCCCACTAAAAATATTATCACAAAAATGTCAATATTATCCTTAAACCCTACACCCCAAAATACATCATCTCCTTCAACTCTCCACCACCACTCCAGTCGTCGCCCATCACTGCCGTCACTGCCATGGCCGCCGTCTATTGAAGAACATAAACAAAACATGCACACAAAAACACACTAAATTTCCTTTTATGTTTCCATTTGTTTTTATTTTTATTTTTCTTTGGTGTAATAATATTTATTCATATATATTTTTAATATTATTATCAATTCATTATATTATGATTAGATACGAAAATTAAGTTTATATTTATTATGTTTATTTCTCTTTTGAATTTTATATAACTCGTAATTTTTTAAATAAATATTTAAAACTCTAATAAAATTATTTAAACTTTTATTATAATTAAAAATTAATTCAACTTATATAGATTTTTTCTAATTAGATATAACTCATTTATATATTTAAATTAGAAAAATAAAAGTAAGATATTGAATTAGGAAAAATATGTTTAAAAAATATTAAATTAGGTAACATGGAATAAAAGAGAAATATTTAATTAGGCAAAATATAATATTAGGAAAATATTAAATTAGTTAAATATAATAAAATTAGAATACTAAATTAGGTAAATATTAGGCTCGGATGACACCAAAGCACCATAATTCTTTCTATAATTTTAATGTTATTTCCAATGCATTATATTTGGGTTAGATAAGAAAATCTAAGTTTATATTTTTTATATTTATTTTCCTTTTGTAATAATTTAATATAACTTGTATTTATCTAAATAGAATATTTAAAATTTTAAATATAAAACTATTTCAACTTTTATTACAAATAGAAATTAGTTCAAATTATATAGATATGTTCTAATTAAATATGACTTATTTATATTTTTATATTAGCAAAATAAAAGTAAGATTGAATTAGGTAAAATATGATAAATAAAATATAGAATTAGGTAACATATAATAAAAGAAAAATATATCATTAGGAAAAATATTAAATTAGGTAAAAAAATATATAAAAGAGAAATATTAAATTAGGTAGATATTAAAAGGGGTCAAATTTACATGACAAAAAATGCAATTCTCCCTAATTTAATATCAATTACGTTCAATTTAGTATAATTCTTAATTTATATAATTATATTGGAGTTTATGTAATCACATGTATTAAATAGTATGTGTGTATGTGTGTAAAGTTGAAGGCAACTAATTAATTGTAAATTAAATCAAGTTTTAAGTTTATAATTGATTAATTGTTAGCCATGTTATTTATTTACTATACTTATATAAAAAAAAAAGAAACATAACATAAGTAAGTTAAAGAATTTTTTTATTATTCACTAATAACAAATTTCACTTAAAAATATGTTTAAAGTATTATTTATATATTTAATTCATGTCAAATCTTACCATATATATCATGTTATTTTTAAGGAAATATATGGTTAGGTATGGATATAAAATTACGTTTCTTACTGTTATTAGTTTATATATTATAATAATAAGGTTTGAAATGTAAATAAATGTCACTTACCTTATAAAAATAATATTGCTCTAGAGAAAATTTCTCGCATCACCCAATAAATTATGGAGAACACTTGTGTTAGGTCAGATTGACGGGTTATGACCTGTTAGGACATCTGACCCGATACTACAATGTATTTAGTTTTTGTTAAATGATATACTAGTTTAACACCCACATATTATGCGAGATTTGAAAAGGAGTAATATTCATTAGAAATACTAAAAGAATAATACTGAAAATAGTACACACAAATCATAACATTATTTTTTATTACATGAAGATTGTATTACACAATAAATAATTTTTACACACAAATGAGAACATTACTTGTTCTAATTACATTAAAACTGATTTTCACAATAAATGATTTGCAAGTATTTTTATCTAGGAGTCACGAAATTAGTTGTAAGGTATAGCAAAATACCCTAAATTTGAAGGGAACCCATACAAAATCTATAAAAATGTAAAACATATACCACCTGCGTGTCGCATGTGAATATGTGATATAAAAAATAAAAGTCTATAAGTCACTCATAACTTCTAGTAAAAAGAGTCGTATATCTAACTTGTGGTATATGTAATATTATTTTATTGTTTGCGGAAGATATTGATTTTTTCATCTAGCTATACAATATGTTTATCAATGCATTATATTGGGATTAGATGAGGAGATTTAGAATATATTTAATATTTATTTTTCTATGTGTAATAATTTATTTTTATTTATTATTTTTTTTCTCTTTGTTTATTTTCTTTTTTGGCGTAACAATAGTTTTTAACTAGTTTAACACCCGTATATTATTCGGAATTTAAAAGATAATAATATTCATTAGAAACATAAAAGAATAATATTGAAATGGTACATACAAATCGTAACATAATTTGTTCTATATAAAATAAATTTACTTTTCACAATAAATAATTCTTATGCACAAATAAGAACATGATTTATTCTAATTACATAATAAACTGGTTTTCACAATAAATAATTTTCAAGTTTTGTTTACCGTGAGTCACAATATTAGTTGTAAAGTATATAAAGATGCCCTAAACTTGAAGGGAAAATCCATAAAAAATTGAGTTTGAAAAAATATAAAATATACAACACCAGCGGGTTATATGTGAATATCTGACATTGAAAATTAAAATCTATAAAACATGATATTCTATTGAAAATGCCACACATCTAACTTGTAGTTTGTGTAACATTATTTTTTTCTGTATAAAACACTAATTTGTTCGTATAGATATATAATGCGTGTATTAATGCATTATATTGGGATTAGATAAAGAAATTTATAATATATTTAATATTTATTTTTCTAAGCGTAATAGTTTATTTTTTTTTTCCTTTTATGTTTCCATTTGTTTTTATTTTTCTTTTTCTTTGGTGTAACAATATTTATTCATACATATTTTTAATATTATTATCAATTCATTATATTATGATTAGATACAAAAATTAAGTTTATATTTATTATGTTTATTTCTCTTTTAAATTTTATATAACTCGTATTTTTTTAAATAAACATTTAAAACTCTAATAAAATTATTTTAACTTTTATTATAATTAAAAATTAATTCAACTTATACAGATTTTTTCTAATTAGATATAACTCATTTATATTTTTAAATTAGAAAAATAAAAGTAAGATATTGAATTAGGCAAAATATGTTAAAGAAAATATTAAATTAGGTAACATCTAATAAAAGAGAAATATTGAATTAGGAAAAATATAATATTAGATAAATATTATATTAGGTAAATATAATAAAAGTAAAATACTAAATTAGGTAAATAATAGGCTCGGATGACACCAAAACACCATAATTCTTTCTATAATTTTAATGTTATTTTCAATGCATTATATTTGGGTTAGATAAGAAAATCTAAGTTTATATTTTTTATATTTATTTTCTTTTTGTAATAATTTAATATAACTTGTATTTATCTTAAATAGAATATTCAAAATTTTAAAATAAAAAATTATTTAAATTTTTATTACAAATAAAAATTAGTTCAACTTATATAGATACTTTCTAATTAAATATGACTTATTTATATTTTTATATTAGCAGAATAAAAGGAAGATATTGAATTAGGCAAAATATGATAAGTAAAATATAGAATTAGGTAACATATAATAAAATAAAAATATCTAATTAGGAAAAATATTAAATTAGGTAAAAAAATATATAAAAGAAAAATATTAAATTAGGTAGATATTAAAAGGGGTCAAAGTTACAGGATAGAAATACAATTTTCCCTAATTTAATATCAATTACGTTCAATTTAGTATAATTCTTAATTTATATAATTATATTGGAGTTTATGTAATCGCATATTTTAAATAGTGTGTGTGTGTAAAGTTGAAGGCAACTGAATAATTATAAATTAAATCAAGTTTTAAGTTTATAATTGATTAATTGTTAGCCATGTTATTTATTTACTATACTTATATAAAAAAAAAAGAAACATAACATAAGTAAGTTAAAGAATTTTTTTATTATTCACTAATAACAAATTTCACTTAAAAATATGTTTAAAGTATTAATTATATATTTAATTCATGTCAAAACTTACCATATATATCATGTTATTTTTAAGGAAATATATGGTTAGGTATGGATATAAAATTAAGTTTCTTACTATTATTAGTTTATATATTATAATAAGATTTGCACCGTAAATAAATATTACTTACCTTATAAAAATAATATTGCTCTAGAGAAAATTGCTCCTTATAGCATCACCCAATAAATTGCTCCTTTTTTTCATTTTTTTTCTTTTTCTTTTTCTTTGGTGTAACAATATTTATTCATATATTTTTTTCAAACTCAATTTTCTATGGGTTTCCCCGTCAAGTTAGAGTATTTTGATATACTTTGCAACTAATTTCGTGACTCATGGTAAAAAAAGTTGAAAATCCTTTATTGTGACAACCATTATTACTGTAATTATAACAAATAATATTCTGATTTGTGTATAAAAATTATTAATTGGAAAAATTAATCTTCCTGCAAATAGAACAAATAATGTTACGATTGGTATTTACCATTTTTAATATTATTCTTTTAGTACTTTTAATGAATTCTACTCATTTTCAATTCCCGCGTAATATGCGGGTGTTAAATTACTTATGTTTATAGCAGTGTTCTAAAAATCGCTAGGCGGCTGCTAGGCGTCAGGCTAGCGCCTAGGACGCCTAGGCGGGGTCTAGTCGGGGCCTAGAATTCGAGAATAAATACTCTGATTTATAATTTTACATCCAACCATTTAATAGTTCAACATACTACCTGCTACATAATAAAATCTATGACAATTCAAAACTAAAAGTAATAATCACAAGTTATAATTCACAAGTTTAAAACTATTATTCGATTCAAAGTTCAAAACATCATAGATCCATAAGTTCATTAGTTAAATAAAAATACCATAACATATATTACAAAATCAAAATAATCAAACAATAGGCCGAATATGACGTCGTTTCAGGACATAATTTAAAAAAAAAAACAAAAAAAAACTAGCATGGCGCCTAGGGCGCCCGACGATTTCTTTGGCCGACTTTTGAAAATCGTAGCGGATTGGTTGCGCCTAGCGCCTAGGCCGATTTTTAGAACAAAGGTTTATAGTGCAACTTGGTGCACGATTCTTTACGTGCATTTCCTTTTTTCCTGTTCATTTAATATTTCCAAATATCGTAATAGATGGTGGAATATGAGCATTATTAATTATTGCGGCCTATTATTAATGATATAATCATTTAGTCATTAGAGTTATTGTAAGACTAAATTTATCATTTTAACTAATATAAATTTATCACAAACTTAAATATAATCACATTCACACAATGAACCTATCGACCTATTATTAATGATCTAAAAAGTCGTTAGAGTTACTGTAAGACTAAATTTATCATTTGAACTAATATAAATTGATCACAAACTTAAATATAATCACATTCACACAATGAACCTATCAGCGTATTATTACTGATCTAAAAAGTCGTTAGAGTTATTGTAAGGCTAAATTTATCATCTTAACTAATATAAATTGATCACAAACTTAAATATAATCACATTTACACAATGAACCTATCGACATATTATTAATGATCTAAAAAGTCGTTAGAGTTCTTGCAAGACTAAATTTATCATTTTAACTAATATAAATTTATCCCAAACTTAAATATAACCACATTCATACAATGCATATCGACTAAATCACTTATAAAATGTTTTATTATACGAAAAGTATTGTATAACTTATTACTGCCATGAATATGATTTTCTTTATAATTGTGAATTGAAAAAGTTTATCTGAAAAAACAAAAGAAAAACTACACAACAACTTTTATAGGTCTAAAAAGAATGAACTTCGTATAGCTCCTCATTCCAATTTAAAGGCCGTAAATGGTAAAATTACAAACCCTAACTATAGGACTCAAATTGCAATTAGACCTACTTTTATCTCGGTCTCCCTTATTTTACGTTGCACCGCCGTTCTGCTTGGGAACACGTGGCAAGATCTCCTTCGTTTGTTCCAGCTATAAATAATAACCCCTTCCTGCCTCTCTCTCACCACTCACGCGCAAACCCTCCTCCTTTGCTAAAAGTACGCAAGTTTTATTCTTCTTTCTTCCTCTCTCAGATCTCCCCACCCTCTTCTTTATATATAATAAAATAATTATGGCTCTGTTGCGGCGGCTTCTAGTTCGCTTGGTGCAGGTCGGGAACTTACTTCGTCGACGGCGTCGTTTGTACGTTGAATTGGTGTATACTCCAATCGTACTCGGTACGAATATCATATATACAGTGATTTTATGACGTCGTCGTTTTCGTTTTTGGCGAAAGTCAGGTTCCCGCCTTGCATCAACTGAATTTGACACCGCGGTGAATTTGATTATTTACGCCATTGCCATACAATGGTATCCCCATGGATTGAGGTGTAATTTTTATTTGATTTGTTGTTATTATTTCCAATACTTATGGATCTGATTAAATTTTTGTCGGCACTTTATCTGATTGAATAGATCTTGTCAAATTTGGTGCAATCACATGAAATCCACAGATATTTGGTTAGATTTCTATATGATTGTTTGATGCTGATTTTGTTTTGCCCTGTTGTTTTTTAACAAATTTGAGATTGTTATTCTAGCTAGGCATTGGCTGGTTTATTGAGATATGGGTGCGTAATTACTATTTTTGTTTAATATCAATTCCTTATCCAGTTTATTAGAAATTGTAGATCTCGCTTCTCTGTTTTTTTCTTGAATCCTATTTATTATTTACTTTGCCTCTGTTATTTTTTTAGTGCATAATAACACAGGTGATGCGACATCCTTCAAAAATAGCTGTGCGCATCTTGTACGAGTTTTTTCTTTCCAATATGAATTCCTTTTTTTTGTTACGTTTTTTGTTATCCTTGTTTTATATTTGGGTGTACTGTGAAGATTGGCTTATGCATTTAGATTTGTGTTTTGACTTTTTGGCCAATTGTAGCTAATTGAAAGGCAGCATGGTAGTGAGAATTTTGCTTTAATTCAACAGCGACTCCAGGCCGAGTTTGCGGAGTTTTATATTTGATCGCATATCCTTCATAATATAATGATTCGTTACCTATAATTGACATTTCATGGCCTCTAATACTAAATTCTGTTTCTGTCCATTTGTGGTTCAAAATGTTTTGTCATGAATTCTAAATTCCACTTTCACCATCTCTGTTAAACAGACTTGTGATGAAGTGACCTTATTTCCGAACTAAATGTATGATTGAGTTGTTAAGGGATATAGTTGAAATAACAGAGTTTTTGAGGGTACATTACCAATGTATTATTTGAGTTACATTACCAATGTATTATTTGAGTTGGGATCAGGTTGAATATGTATGTTTTGTTATTACAATACAATCTTCACTAACTTTGCTGGTTATTGGACAGGGAACACTTAAAAAGTGTGTTTTATGTAGCTGAGATTGATGACAAGACTCGATTTCTAGCAGATTTGCTACAGGTGGAACGGAACCAAATTGATATTTCAATTTGTACCAAAAGCGAGCTCTATTTCCTATTTTGTGTTCATTTCAATCACAAATTACAAGTTTAAATTGTCTATTATTCAATACAATTTCATCCTATTTTGTGTTCATTTCAATCACAATTCGCAAGTTTAAATTGTCGATTATTCAATACAATTTCAGTTATTCTTGTCTTTGTTTTGGTCCGAAATCATGAAATATATTTCTATCAGATAACATATTTGATAAAGAACACTAGTTTTTTTTATATATTTATATTAGATAACATATTTGATAATGAATACTATTTTTTCATAACTGCACATTTCTTTATTTGGGACAAAAATTTTGTTATCTTACTCTCCCGTAGATGCACTGTAGAGATAAAGGGAAAATTGTTGGGAAAATAAAATTTATCGAGTATATAGTCAATATATTAAAATTTTAATTCTAAAATGGTGCATGTGAATCACCTACCTTTTACATCAAATTCAATTTAGAAAAGTTTAATGCTAGCCTTTTGACATAATTTTTAACATATTCCAGTAGGTATTGGAGAATGAATTATTTGTATTGCTTTTTAACTTATTGACATGTTTAACTTTTTACTAAAATAACAGTAAGTATTGGAGATGCTCCAAGTCCCATTTGGTTGAATTTTTTATAAAAAGTTTATAGATTATTTCAATCCCTTTGGAATTTCAATAAGCTCGTATTAAAAAAAAGAACTAAAACCTTAGCTTTGTTAATCTTTTTAAATTAGTTAACTGATTACAAAAAATATTTTTTTTCTTTCTATTTTATAAATATAAATCATTATAGACAAAATAGTATTTTACAATCTTAAAGCAAACTTTTATAAGGAGCTCTTTTTAATAAACACCCGCGTGGTAGATTGTGTATAAGATGATTGTGTATAAAATTAATATATTATTTTATTAAAGATTTTTCTATTATCTTATTTATTTTTCTAGATTCCCTCTTTCGTTTATTTCTTTGGTTTTGAATTCGTGTTCATTCACAACGTTTTTATATTTTTACAATAGAACATAGTTAAGTAACATTTTTAACTATAGTTATTTGAGTATCACAAAACATTGTTAAAGTATCACAAAACATTGTTAAAGTATTGCAAAAGATTGTTAAAATATCACAAGTTTTTTTACCTATTTTTTATTAAATTATAATTAAGTAATATTTTTAACTCAAGTTGTTTAAGTATCACAAAATATTATTACAGTATTACAAGTTTTTTATACATATTCTTACAATAAAACATAGTTAAGTAGCATTTTTAACTCAAATTATTTGAGTATCACAGAACATTGTTAAAGTATCACAAAATATTTTTAAAGTATCACAAAAGATTATTAAAATACCACAAGTTGTTTATACCTATTTTTAATTAAAGTATAGTTAAGTAATGTTTTTAACTCAAGTTATTCAAGTATCACAAAACATTGTTAAAAGTATTACAAAAGATTGTTAAAGTATCACAAGTTTTTTATACACATTTTTACAATAAAACATAGTTAAGTAATATTTTTAACTCAAGTTATTTGAGTATCACAAAACAT
>BMAC01000826.1:244549-257085 GCA_014905375.1 Phtheirospermum japonicum | reverse complement strand
CATCTTCATAATGATTTTAGTTATTTAGGGGTTTTTTTTTTTTTTGGGGGGGGGGGGGGGGGGAGATGTCGCTCGGCCATGCCCGCAAGCTCCTGCCGACAGCTGCCGAGGACGACCGAGCCAGCCCGCCCAGCGCCGAGCCACCTTGCAAATTTTCTGAGCCAATCGAGCCAAACTCGACCTAAAAGGTCTATTTTGACCATTTTGGGTCAAATTTGGTCACATATGGCATAATTGACCCATTTACCCCTATTTAACTTGTATAAATAGAACCTCTTTTTCATTTTGTAAGACACCTCTCATTTTTCTCCCAACCCAAGCATGGGTTTGGGATTAAAAAAAAAATCCTCTCTCTAGTTTTTAAGATCTAATTTCTCTCTCTTAGGTTTTAGATTCAATTTCAAGCTTTGATGTAATTTCTTTTCTAGATTTAGATTTACTTTCATGCTTGGCCTTGGGTTTGTAAGCCTAAGATGAATCCCAATACTCCTTTGGATTGTTACTTTTGATGCAATTACATTCAAACTTTGTTTCATTTCCTAATTCAAGTAAGTTTTCTTTCAATTTCATGTTTTATGCTTTAATTCCATGATTGTCTTCATTTCCATGCTTTGTTCTTCATTTTATGCTTTTTGCCTTAGCACCTTGAATTCATGACGAAAATTATGAATTGGCTATGGAATCTAGATGAGTGACACATCTAGATCATAGATCGGCTCTTGGATCGTCTTGATTTTGAGATTTTGCTATGCTTTATTTGCAATTTTATTTTTATGCATAGTTTTAGGATAAATCTAAGATCTACTCTTTGTTGCTTGTTATTTTCCTTAAAGTTTTGAACTTTCTTGTTAATCTCCATTGTTCTTTACATCCATACTTTCAATTTTTGCTAATTTGCATTATTTGAGTTTTTATGCATAGTTGTACCTTGTGCTTGCATGCTTGTACTTGGTGAAACATTGCATTTTCTTGCTTGTTTTCATTATTGCTTTGCATTTTCATATTGAGGCATCCGACGAGGCATTCTACCCACTTGCAATTTCAATTACTAGGATACTTTAGTTAGTTTATTTTCTTTATTTTCATTTTCCTTTTTTTTCCCAAACTTGAAACACATTGAATCCTTCGATCGAATCGAATTCCGATAATACCAAGCCATGAACCCGTTGATATACTTTCAACACCACAAAAACTCTTCTAACAAAATGGCGCCGTTGCGACTCGACTTGGTTAAGACTTTCGATTTGGTTGTAGTTTCATTGCGTTTTTAGCATGCTTGGTTATTTGACGTTTTTGTTAAGTATGATAGGTACACATAGATATGGTGGATATATTCCCGACACGGGAGAGCATGGTGCAAACCATATCGAGATTGGAACTATGTATAATGGGTATGGCAACGTGGGAGGGCATGGTGCAAACCACGTTGCCAACGGTAGATATGGATATGGGCAACCCGGCATGGGAGGGCGTGGTGCAAACCATGTCGGGTTTGATAGTTTCTCAGGCGTGAATGGTTATGGAGCTCCAAATTCCTATCTGAACGTGCAAGCTCCATATTCCTATCCGAACGAGCAAGCCCCGACTTCCGACTCGTATGGCTATGGTGCTCCACAAAATTATCCGAGTATGCCGAGCCCGAATCCCGACCTATACGATGGTTCCCTCACTTCCAATCTTGATTATGCCTCATTTGATGCCACCTATGGCACTCATGATTCTGATCCGTATGCGTACTTCGGAGGTTCGAGCTCCAATGACCAAAACGCCCCTCCCGCCTTTGATATTCCGGTGCATGCTCCTACTCCACCCCCGATCCGACTCTCTTGGCCATTTTGCAAGAATTGAATTCGTTGACCACTAAGTGTGGTGCTCTTAAGGCTAAGTGTGGTGCTCTTAATGCTAAGTGTGGTGCTCTTAATGCTACAATGGACCAATTCACAAGCGATATTGATATGCTTAAACGAGCTCATGCGGATTCCTTACTCATGGACATACTTCAAGAGTTAGTCGAAGAAGCGTATATGGAGGCCAAGACCAATGAGGAGGTGGTTGACCTGAACGTCGATATAGAGGGGTGTTGTGATGATGAGGCCCTTGTTCTAAATGATGAGCCCGTTGTGGCTCTATGTGACCCCGATTTGTGTGTTAATGACTCTCGGTGTGTCGTTGAGGGCAACGACGACTTTTTAGAGGGGGAGGGGGTGGTGTTATTGATGATGAGCTTGAAAAAATTGACGATTATCTTGAGGAGGATGAGGAGAGCAAGTCGATTATTATCCTTGCAAACTCGCACCGAGAAGAAGAGGAGAAGAGGATGGTTGAAGGGTTTAAAATCCTTAAGGATGCTATGGATTGGAGACTGGGAGTGGGTGAGGGAGTTAGTCCTTTGAATTCGAGTCTTGAAGTTATGGTGAGAGCCGGGATGTGGAGGTTGTTAGTAGAGGGCTTGATGTTCGTAATGTCCAAAAGTGAGTGGGTGAAACCCATTGACTTGGTGCCCAAGACGAGCGGCTTGTTAATTCATGAGGATGAGGAAGGAAGGTTGTTGGCCACGAGGGCGTTAACGAGTTGGAGGATGTCGATCGAGTTTAAGAAGTTTCATGAGGCCACAAAGAAAGATCGTTTCCCTTCCCCATTTATCGACTACATGATGGGCAATCTAGCCGGCCAATATTTCTTTTATTTTCTTGATGAGTCATTGGGGCATTTCAAAATCACCATTCCACCCGAGAACCTAGTCGAGACGAGCGTCGGTTTCCCGCTTGGAACGTTCACTTTTTGGCGGATCTTATATGAAATATGCAATGCGCCAAGGACGTTCCAAGGAGTGGATCCTCTCGATAAGGAGGATATTGTTTTGGTGGACCCTCCCGTGATCTTTCCACCTTGACCAAAAGGGATTACGTCAAGCTAATGACGTAAAACAAGCGCTTCTTGGGAGGCAACCCAAGTTCTTCTAGTTTATTTCTTTCTTTCTTCTTAAAATGAAAATCCAAAAATATTTGAAAAATTAAAAAACAAAAAAAATATTTTGTTGAGATTCGTGTACATATTTTCTTGAGTTTTTAATTTCGTGTGACTTTCTTGTATAGTGTGTTATTTTCCGACTTCAACCTTGGGCGATTGGATAAGTGAGTAGCGTTCATGAAGCCGGGAGATACTAGCCATACTCGATTTTTGCTTGGATTACTTAGATGCCTAGGTGGACCCCACCGAGCTCGACCAAAACTCTCTCATCTAAGGAAGTTTCTATTTCACCCTCCTTTTACTTGATTTTCATTAAAATGCAATGAGGGCATTGCATGGTTTAAGTGTGGGGTGGGTAGGTGGTTAGGGTCCGGGTGTCACAAAGCATGATTTGTCTTTCTTAACTCGAGCCTTGGCGAAGTGATGCATTTTTGGCGAAGTGACGCTTATTATTTGCGCATTTTTATGGTTGAGTCAATTTTTGTGTCGTTTGTGTCTTTATTACATTGTTGAACAACTCCACGTGCTTGGAAGTTTGAATAGTTTACTTGTCGGGTTTTTGCATGTTTATGGCCTCTTGTGTGAAGGGGTTGAATTTTTGTGCTTCGTCCAAAACCGCCTTATATATATATATAATCAACATTTTCTCGTGAAAAGATTGCAAAGCTCTAAAAGCTCTTTGGATTTTGCTCCCAAATTCGGTGCAAACTAGTGAGTAGCCTTGTGTGATTTATCGGCTTGCTTGCATTTTTATGGAAATTGCATTGAGGAGGTTTGATTTTGCTCGTACATGATTGAATTTGAAAATGACCTCGAGGCACATATATCACCCTTGTTCCGGCCATATCCATATATGTAAGCTACTTTAAAAATCCCAAATGAGCCCCCTGAGCCTTTATCCCGTTTCTTGTTAGCCGAGCTCGATTTTAGCTCTTGTATCTTCACTAATTGTGAGGTAAGAGTGTATTGTTAGTTGACAAGAAATGTGAGGGAAACGATTGTGGGTTTTGGGTTTTGAGTTGCTTATACAAAAAAAAAAAAAAGAAAATAAAAAAGAAGAGAATAAAACTCCAACAACAAATCACGAAAAGTGATAAAAGCGTGCGTTCATGTGAAAAGCCTAATTCAAAAAGGGCTAAGTTTAGCAAAAAGAATGTGGAAATTCCAAAAGTTTCTAAGTGTTGTGATTAGGAATTAGGATTTTGTGTGTTATTGATCGCGTTTGATCGTGTGTTTAGCCCACTCTATCTCCAAATATTCCATACCTTACCAAAGAGCCAACATTACAACCCATAATAAAGACCTCTTTCGATTCTTACTTGGTCATGTACTATGAGCAAATTTTGAGCGTCCAATTGTGAAATCTTGACGAGTGCATGCATTGTCCGATTCGAGCGTATACACGTCCTATATCAACACTTGAGCGAATTGAGCGAACACCCTCAAATTTCCATTTGTGAGGAAGTCATCGATTTGGCTTGCATTTGAGAAAGAGTAATACGAGCAATGCTTGACGATAGCGAGTTTATGTTGATACTTTCATCATATAAATAAGGATAAGCACAAGGATTTTTCTTTTCACATAATGTTCATTGCATGTACATTCTCGATTCATTTCGTTGTTCGAGGACGAACAAACCGATAAGTGTGGGGTAGCTGTTTTGCATGTAATTGTGGTGTTTTTCTCGTATTTTTAATTAGGATTTTATATTGATTTTAGTAGTTTTTGAGTCGGTTTAATTAGGTTTTTAGTTTGTTTTTCTTGTTTTATTGTTTTTCGTGTTTCTTGTTAATTTTATATTTAATTTGGCTAAATGGTCCAATTAACTTGAGGTTTGTGGTAAATCATGGTTTTTTATGGTTTTAAATTCCCCATTTTATAGTTGAAGGGCATCGAGGCCCGAAAATCGAATCGAGCCGGCCCGAATCGAGCGCTTCCGCGCGCAGGCAGGCCAGTCGATCGACTGCGCGCAACTGCGCGCGCCTGTCGACAGCGCCTGCTGAGAACGCTCGGCCATGCCCGCAAGCTCCTGCCGACAGCTGCCGAGGACGACCGAGCCAGCCCGCCCAGCGCCGAGCCATCTCTGCCCATGTCGAGCCACCTTGCAAATTTCCCGAGCCAATCGAGCCAAACTCAACCCAAAATGTCTATTTTGACCATTTTGGGTCAAATTTGGTCAATACATGGAAATCCAAGCTCATATGGCATAATTGACCCATTTACCCCTATTTAACTTGTATAAATAGAACCTCTCTTTCATTTTTTAAGACACCTCTCATTTTTCTCCCAACCCAAGCATGGGTTTGGGATTAAAAAAAAATCCTCTCTCTAGTTTTTAAGATCTAATTTATCTCTCTTAGGTTTTAGATTCAATTTCAAGTTTTGATGTAATTTCTTTTCTAGATTTAGATTTACTTTCATACTTGGCCTTGGGTTTGTAAGCCTAAGAAGAATCCAAATACTCCTTTGGATTGTTACTTTTGATGCAATTACATTCAATCTTTGTTTCATTTCCTAATTCAAGTAAGTTTCCTTTCAATTTCATGTTTTATGCTTTAATTCCATGCTTGTTCTTCATTTCCATGCTTTGTTCTTCATTTTATGCCTTTTGCCTTAGCACCTTGAATTCATGATGAAACTTATGAATTGGCTATGGAACCTAGATGAGTGACACATCTAGATCATAGATCGGCTCTTAGATCGTCTTGATTTTGAGATTTTGCTATGCTTTATTTGGAATTTTATTTTTATGCATAGTTTTAGGATAAATCTTAGATCTACTCTTTGTTGCTTGTTATTTTCCTTAAAGTTTTGAACTTTCTTGTTAATTTCCATTGCTCTTTACATCCATGCTTTCAATTTTTGATAATTTGCATTATTTGAGCTTTTATGCATAGTTGTACCTTGTGCTTGCATGTTTGTACTTGGTGAAACATTGCATTTTCTTGCTTGTTTTCATTATTGCTTTGCATTTCCATATTGAGGCATCCGACGAGGCATTCTACCCACTTGCAATTTCAATTCCTAGGATAGTGTAGTTAGTTTATTTTCTTTATTTTCATTTGCCTTTTATTTTCCAAGCTTGAAACACATTGAATCCTTCATTCGAATCGAATTCCGATAATACCAAGTGATGTACCTGTTGATATATTTCAACACCACGAAATCTCTTCTAACACCTACTATTTGGTATTAATAGTAGCCATCAGATTAATATTATTTGTGGTGTAGATTAACCCCTATGTTCACAAATAAGGATGAATTTTCATTTGAACCCTACCCCCCCTCTCTCCCTCTATATATATATATAGGGATGGAATTATAAAGGAACCTTACCCTAGGTGGGAATTAGGAACCAATCCTAACCATACAATAGGTGATATGAACGATCAATAATAGTGGGGGCATAAGGGACTTATATGTAATCTGGTCACAATTATTAGCGTGTTATATTGAAGGGTAGGATCGTCAAATCTCCATGCCCAATTTAAAAGCTTCTGAAATCTCAACTATCTTGAGATTGCAATGATCTCCAAAATCATACCTTTCAAACACAAATCGAAGAAATATACATAAGCTTCAAAGTCATTGGGTATCATATACCACAGATTCAGTTTGCAGATGGGGAACGCTGTGATGGGGAGAGTGACCTATGGCGTGCTAAAACTCGAAGAACTGAAGGTAAATTCCAAATCTTCTTTGTTTGTCATTTCGATTGTAGGGGTTTGTTGCTATATTATATGTAGACGTTTAGAGTTGCATTGCGAAAAATCAAAATCTCAAGATATACAAAGTTAGTGTGTTTTGTGTGTGTGTGTGTGTGTGTGTGTGTTTTGGTTGAATTAGCAGACTTTGAGTTTTTTTTTTTATTTTTCTTTTTTGTGAGGGTAATTCTTAATTTCGTGGAATTTGACTGAATTGTGTGATATGTTAATTGGACTTTTTTAGCAAGAATTGCATGGTGGAATTATGAGTGTTTTTGTTCTGAACATTTTTTTTTTTTTTTTGTATTTTTGAATCTCTGAATTATCACTCAATATTTTGCTACTAGAGTTGATAATTATTTAGGTTCGTATAGTCGTGTTGCTAATACTCTATGTCTTTAATATTAATAGCATGGTTTTAAGAACGAGATGATGATTTTGATAATCCCGTGTTGATAATACTTGTAGTATGGGTTGCTAATTGTGTGGAATGTATTGTAAACACTGCGATTTTTAAAAAAAGTTATTCCATTGAAATGTGGCTATCCTACGACAATATAAGATTGCTAATAAACATGTTGTCAAATGCTACTTTTAGTTGTAATAATTGCTAATAATATCGTAATGTGATAAAATTAAGGTGTTTATCAACTAAACACGTTCAGTTGTATTTTTTTATGGTGTCATTGATGCAAATCTGTTAATTTGATCACGTTGTGTTGTTAATGGTCTAATTTGATGATCAAGTCTATTTTTGAGTTCCAACAATAAAAATAAGTGAAGTATGGGGTATACATATTTGATGAGTTTCTTTCCTTGAAATGCATTCCCATTGTTAACTTATATAACACTCTGGCAATGTCCTGTTTTAGCAGCGGCATATGTGATTTTGTAATTGGTTCTCATATGCTAATTTCAATTATATATGATACTAATTTAGATAATATGTGGTGGAAAACTTGAAAAATATGTAATTTTAGCACACTTATATTCTGACGACCATTTCTTGATTTGATTTGATGTCGGGCAATGCTAGTAACATTGATACTAATATTGTTTTCAGATGCTAACTTTAATTATATGCATTGCTAATAATAATATAGTCTAATTTTCAACAGTGCTCTTGTGTTATACAATTAGAATATAATTCTTAATTTATTATTTGTTTATATTAATTGGTATTGTATTAATCCCAATTATAACATGCAGTGTACAGAGGAGGAATATAAATCAATTGAAACAAAATGAGCAGGTCAATGGGATTACACGGTAGCAGTGTCCAGGGCTACTAGAGCATCTATGATAATTTAGCCTCTTCGCAATCTAAAAATAATTTAAAGATTGCACCAAGTACCGATGGCGGGGTAGGTGATGGTCAGGAATCAGAGTACGTTAACACCACTGGAAACATTCAAGTAAAGAATGACTAGACTAATCATGAAAATTACATAAATGAGGAAATTGCGGTCGATGAAGGTTCCTACATTGACGGTCAATGGAAGCAAATGAGAGTGATCGACAAATAAGTCTCCATAAAACAAAGGAACAATTATACAGTTTTCGTACGTCAAAAATCTAACTAATTTCAAAAATCATTTTTTTTTTTGGAGTTTGAACCGTTGGATCGCACTCCAATTTTTGAAAACCTTCAAGACCTGTCGAATTTCATTTTGAGTGGTGCAGATTGGATTTTTAGAGTTGTGGCAATATATATTAAATTTTGAACAAAGCAGATTCTAGTTTCAGAATTTTATGTGCAGTATTTTTCAAAACAAGATTGCGCAAAATTAAACGGTGGATAAAGCTAAGAATTGGATATATTATTTGAGTACATATAAATGCTAATTAGGACGGCGTAGATCTAAATTTGAGTTCTAAAGATTCCGATAATGAATTTCGAACATAGATGATCATGTTTTCCGAAACTATCCACTCAGTCGTTTTTCAAAATAAAATTACATACAATCTAACCATTGGATGTCACTGAGTTTTGGATATAATGTTAAACATATAGAGGTTAAACATTTACGGTGGAGATTGGGTTTGAAGCTTTTTATTATCAGAAACATATCATGGACATACCTATTGTAAAAATAAAATTCGAGAAGTGCCCTAGGAAGGAATTGTATCTTCCCTCCAAGGTAATTCGAACTACCCTATTATTTAATAAATTCAAATAATAAATATTATGTTTTATATGTATATGTGGCATGATGTATATTAACCCACAACTCATTTTCCTACACAAAGCATGATATATGTTACCTGTGATTAAATTTGAATGAAATTATATGTGCATGCTACGTTATGTACAATTTTGATAAATATGGAATTTTGAAATACTTTATAATATTCATAGTGTACATAATATATTATTACTTATGCTCTTAATGATTTGTTACATAGTAATTGTAAATGAAGTTATTTACATGACTAGATAAGAGATTGATCATGATTTTACCAATATATTTAGTTAATCATTAATTTCGATGAACTGATAGTTTCATGTATGTTGGTAATTCTCTTAAGCTGAACTTTTATAAGCTACTTTCAATATATGTATCATTTACATTTACATATTTTCATGATAATGAAAGCTCATGAATGATACAAAATTGTATAAATAAGCATTGGGACAAAGTATATTCACATAATATCAAAAAAGTGCATCGCATATATTCTTCAAATCCATTATCTAAAGAAATTAATTGAACTAACTCAATCTAAATTTAAAATACTAGGCTCAAAAGAAATTGAGTACTATCATCAATCGTTTGATGTGGAAACTAGACTAATTACAATTCCACAATAATATCATCCACCAACCCCCAACTGACAAAGAATCGTCAAACTAAGTCAAAGTCAATTCTCTAAATATTTTGGGAATTTTATGACACACTACTTCCAGGCCTGAGAATTCAACGAAAAGAAACTTGTTTGCTTTCTAAAAATGGTCAATGACTTTGATATGTTGCAACTCAAAACATGTCTTATCATATGTGAAAATCAAAGTCCCTTTAAATGCCAATAAGTAGTTGAGAGATGCGATCTCGCTCAATTTTTTCCTTACTTGAGCAAACATACTGATACACTTGTATAATATTAATTATGATAATAAGTCATTGAGAGACATGATATTATTCTTTATAATACCAACTCTAGACCTCTGGATAAGGAAATTTCTTGAGACTAACTATGATCGATGTGAATAGTAGAAATAACCTCAAAGCAAATGGTGCGAGAAATATTGATCCCTACCCGTGTGGAAAGAATGAACCACAAGGTAAGATATGTAAGGATTCATGATTTTATCGGTAGTGGTAGAAGTTTTGGAGGTTCTCCCAATGACCTCGCTTAGTCAATGAATGTTCTATATCTTGATTGATGAAATTTGTTTATTTCTTCCTTTACAAAGAACTTGTTAAAATATAGCGAATCATTCTTATTAGACTATTGTATTCCATCTTAAAGTTTATTTTGAGTTAGATTTATATGATGTCACCTGATTTAAAATAATTAATTTTTGGCTTATTGGTAAATTTTGGATTTCTTTATGAAGCAGTGAATGTAATAGAGTTTATTTACCACACATTGGCATAAAAGGTTTAAGAGTAATATTATTAAGATATAATGTAACATATCTAGCAAATAAAATAAAATATTAGAATGAAAAGTATGTAATTCAAAAATCTCTGAAGAATGTGAGAATTTTATCGAGGAATAGACAATTATTCACCGAATTGATAAATCATATGTGACTATAGTGATTGTATCAACCTAACCAACCAAAAAGCGAGGAACTGCGAGTTCTAGATGCTTAGTGGCACACTGATTAAAGTCATAATATCTCAGTATGAACCAAGATCCAAACGAACCTTATTAAATTTAATGATATTCATGTTGATGATTGTCACTAAGAAACACATTATGAGAATGGAACTATAACTTTAACTTATGTGAAGGAAGCACATTATAGAGAAATTAGTGAGTCACTTTACTTTAATACTATTTTGATTATTGAGTCATAAGATATGACCAACAATAAACTCTTGGATACTAACTCATTCAATTTTTGAGTGAAATACAAAACGTGATAGAAATTCGATGCACAATATAATACCGATCTAGTGTTGCTCAATTACAACTAATGCATTCTAAAGTACCAAGAGCACTACATACACTAATCTCTAAAATATACGTCACTCATTTTTCCAAAATTTATTCTTTAGCAAAATTGTATGATTTGACCTGTATATGCTAAAGATACAAAGTATAATATTTCATTCTTATAATTGATAATAAGCGATACATGTGTACATAACCATTCTAAATGCGGACCATTCAAGTATTTTATGGTTTTGGTCGATGTTTTGGCACGTATTGTCCATAAAAATATTGTATTTGCAAAAGTCCTACCACATTTAGTATGATTGAGGACTCACCATCCTTATGAAGCATACAATACTTATAATGTTAGAGAGTTTACATCAAAGTATTTGATGTCTATTGAATGTCAATCAAGATCAATGTAGAGTATCTTGTACCCTAATGTGGATATACAATAAAGTCTCAAATAAGACACCGTAAAAAAGGATATATATGGTGACTAAAACAATAAATATGCGCACTCATCTTTTTGTCTTTGTACAGGGTTATGCAATATTGCATGAAACTCATACTTATTCATTTCTGACACTCTGCTAATCAATATTTTTGCATACCAATTGGTAACTGGATATAAGCCTGATAATTCAAACTTACGCATATTTGGTCACGCAGTATATGTGCCTATTGCATCGATTATGGAATTTCTCAAGAGTAAAGAAAATTGAGGAAGTGGAGAGTTTCATACTCGAATGATAAATGTATATATCACTTTCAAAGTTCTCTTAATAGATGTACATATCAGAGAGTGGTGTAGACTTCAGGGGGAGTCTCAACATAGGCGTGTTGTAGTCTTTTTCCTTCAACCAAGTTTTATATTTTCCCATTGGATTTTGTTACTAGACAAGGTTTTAACGAGGCAACAATGAAGCACCATTTCACCCTTTAAATTGACACAAGGGAGAGTGTTGAAGGAAAAACACAATTATTGTGCCTTCTTCAACAAGTAACTAATGAAGGGTAATTTATGTATTTGTTATTTTTATGTAATATGAAAATATGTATTTGATACCCTATATAAAGGGAGTCTTTGATGAATAAGAGAAACTCTAATTCTACCGTCTAATTTATATTTTCTTCTTTTCTACTTTCACTACAACAAAATAACCAAATTCTAACGGAGATTCCAACAGATAAAATATCCGTTGAAATTTCCAATGAAAATTCCAATGTTATAATATACTGTTGGAAAATTTCAATAGAATTCCAATGAAATGTAATACTGTTGGACGAAACCTTTCGAATACTGTTTGAATTTGTAATTTCTACTGATATTCTCATGAAAATTCAACTGTTGGAATTTCAATTTCTCAAATTAGAAAAAAGATTATGCCAAATATAAACGAACGAAAGAAAAAAAATATCATAATTGAAATTGGAAAAAATAAATTTGTCAAAAAAGAGAAAAAAAAGAAAAAAATAATAATGTTGAGTTTAAGAATATCGAACCCTTTACCTCTTTAAAATAACAAATATGTATTGTTTTTATGCAATATGAAAATATGACAATATTTATTAACAAATATCGAACCCTTTAATAAATATGTATTTGTTATTTTTATGCAATATGAAAATATGTATTGGATATGTTAAACCTTGTTTGGAGATTGACATTTAATTCTTAGAAATTTTATTTTGCATTTTTTTGTATCTTTATTGTTTTAATGAGTTTTTGGTTTACAATACAGGTTCCCTTC
>BMAC01000826.1:214009-239009 GCA_014905375.1 Phtheirospermum japonicum | reverse complement strand
TTTTTTCAAAAATACCAGAGTTATTCCCAAAATACGCTTTGAATCTATATTGTTTGCAGTTTGTTTCTATACACTATTATTTGGAAAAGTGAAACCTATTGTGTTTTTATATTATTTTCAGATTGCTTCCACAGTATAATAATTAGGAAAGCGAATCATGCCAAAACATGTGAATATTATTTTTATTTTGTTTCTATATCATAAAAATTGAGAAAGTGAATTATGTCAAAATATTTATTTTTATATTGTCTAAAGTTTGTTTCTCCACTTTAATAATTGAGAAAGTACACCTTAATAATTGAGAAAGTGAGTCTGTAAAAAAATGTGTTTGTGTTGAAGGAAAAACACAATTAGTGTGTCTTCGTCAACAAGTAACTGATGAGGGACAATTTAAGTATTTATTATCTTTATGTATTATGAAAACATGTAATTGATACCCTTTATAAAGGGAGTCTTTGATGAATAAGAGAACCCTAATTTTCTACCGTCTTCTTTCGTCTCTCTTTTATGTCTTCTCCTTATACTTTTCCTTTTACACGTTATCAGCACCAAAGTCTAAGCTAATGATCAAGAATAAGCCTCCATAACCAAAACAACAATTATACAATTTTCGTACGGCGAAAATCTAATTGCGTTGTATGTTAGAAAAATCGACTTCTTGAGTTTCAACTGTTGGATGGAGCTCAAATTTTGACAGAACCTTCCAAACCTTTTGAATTATATTTTGAATGGTGAAGATTGTATTCGTAGATACGAGAAAATATATATAAATTTTCGAACAAAGCAGATTCTGCTTTCGCAATTTTCTGTGCAGAGTTTGTCAAAACAAGATTTCTCACAATCCAACCGTTGGATCAAGATAAAATTTGGATATATTATTCCAAACTTATATTAGTAGAATATGAACGGTGTAGATCTTCATATGAGGTCTGAAGAATCCGATAATGAATTTTGAACAGAGCTGATCCTGTTTCTCAAAACTATCTGCCCAACTTATTTTAAAAATTCAATTACGCACAATCTAATCGTTGGATAAAGATGGATTTTGGATATGATACTCACAAGAGATATTGATTAAATATGAACGGTGGAGATCGGGTTTGAAGGTCTATGTTATTAGAAAGCAGACAAACCTATTGAAAAAATAAAATTAGGAAATAATCGTGACTTTTCTCTAAAGTAACTCGAATTACCCTATTATTTATTAGATGAAATTAATAAATATTTATTTATATGGATATATGGCATGGTATATATTATTTTGCATTCTTATACAAAGCATGTATATATGTTACCTATGATTATATGCATATGATGTTATGTACAATATTGACAAAAATAAAATTTTGCAATACTTTAATAATATTCATAGAGTAATATATTATTACTTATGATTTTAGATGATTTCTTATTTAGAAATAATAAATAAAGTTGATTATATGAGAGATTGATCATGATTTCGCCAATATATTTAGTTAATCATGAATCATGATTTTGCCAATATGTTTAGTTAATCATGAATTTCGATGAGTTAATAGATTCTTGTATGTTGTAATTCTCGATGAATTGATAAATTCATGTATGTTGGTAATTCTCTTCAAGATGATTTTATAAGCTACTTTAAATATATATATTATTGATTGTACATTCGCATAGTTTCATGATAATAAAAGCTCATGAACGATAAAGAATTGTATAAATAAGTCTTGTGACAGTATATTCACATAATATTAAAGAAAGAGATATTCTTCAAATTCATTATCTAAAGAAATTGATTGAACTAACTCAATCTAAATACAATTTAATATACTCAAAAGAAATTGAGTATTACCATCATTGGTTTCATGTGGAGACTAGAAGAATTACAATTCCACAATAATATCATCCATCAACCCCCAATTGACAAAAAATCGTCAAACTCAGTCAAAGTCAATTCTCTAATGAACTTGAGACTTCATATTGACCCCAAATCTTATATTGGAAACATATGTAGTTACAAAATCTCAATAAACTTTGGGATGTACTCTAAATGAATAGTTTGAGAATTTTATGAAACACTATTTCCAAGCCTAAGAATTTAGTGAAAAGAAATTTATTTTCTTGCTAAAAAGGGTCAATGACTTTGATATGTTGCAACTAATAATACGTCTTACCATATGTGAAAAAGAAAGTCACTTTAAATGACAATAATAAATTGAGAGATACGATCTCACTCTATTTTTTTCTACTTGAGCAATCATACTGATGCACTTGTATAATATTAATTATGATAGCGAGTCGTTAAGAGACATGACATTATTATTCACAATACCAATGCTAGACCTCTAGATAAAGAAATTTCTTGAGACTAACCATGATCGATTTGAATAGTGAAAATAACCTCAGTGTAAAGGGGAAGAGACATGTTGGTCTCTACCTATGTGGGAAGAATGAACCACAAGGTAAGATATGTATGAGTCCGTGATATTTATTGGTCATGGTAGATGTCATTGAGGTACCCCCAATAACCTTTCTTAGTCAATAGATATTCTCTATTTTGATTGATGAAAGTATAATCAATCATACACATTAGACTATTGTATTTGGTTTTAAAATCTATTTTGAGTTAGATTTATGTGATGTGGCCTGATTTAATTATTTTTGGCTTCTTGGTAAATTTTGTATTTCATTCTAAAGTATTGAATGTACTTGAGATTATTTACCACACATTCACATACAAGGTTCATGAGAAAATTATTACATATAATGTAACATATCTAGTAAATAATGTAAAATATTAGAATGAAAAGTATTTCATTCATCTCTGGAGGAATGAGAGAATTTGTCGAGGAATAGACAATTATTCACTTAATTGATATTTATATGTGACAAAGTCTTGAGGCCTGGTGGCACATTGACTAAAGTCATAAAAGCTCATTATGGACCAAGAGCGAACGAACCTTGTTAAGTTTGATGATATTCATATTGATGATTATCACTAAGAAGTACATTATGAGAATGGAATTATACTTTTTTATGGTTTTAGAGTCAATCTAGTAATTTTACTTTACTACTTTTTGACTATTGAATCATAAGATATGACCAACAAAGAACTTTTGGACACGACTCATTCAAGTTTTGACATGATTGACATGGATTCTATGGTCATCGTGATATGATGGTCCATATTAAAAGAAATTAATATGAACATATTTTATTTTGAGTGAAACACAAAACGAGATAGAAATTTAATGCACAATATAGTGTCGAACTAATGCTGTTCAATTACAGCTAGTGCATTCTAAAGTACTAGGAGCATTACATATATTCATATCTCAAAGATAAATCACTCATTATTTCAAAACTTGTTCATTAGCAAAATTGTATGATTGAGACATGCATTTGATAAAGATACAAAGTATAATATTTCATTCTTATAATTGATAATTGTTGATACATGTGGACACAACCATTCAAAATGCAGATCATTCAAGTATTGTATAGTTTTGGTCGATGCTTCGCCACGTATTGTCCATAAAAATATTGCATTTGAAAAACTTCTAGCACATTTAATATAATTGAGGACTCACCATCCTTATAAAGCACCCAATCTCATAATGCTAGAGAGTTTACATCAAAAGTACTTGATGTCTATTGTATTTGAATAAAGATCGATGTACTGGATCTTGTACCCTAATGTGCATATATAATAAGGTCTCAAAGAAGACACCATCACAAAGAATATAGATGGCGACTAAGACAATAATTATGAGCCCTCATTTGTCTTTGCACATGGTTATGCAATATTGCACGCAACTCTTACTTATTCGTTTATGAACCCCTGCTAACCAGATATTTTGCGTACCAGTTGGTAACTAGATATAAGCCTGATAATTCATATCTACGCATATTTGATTAAGCAGTTTATGTGCCTATTGCGCCCCCACAGTGCATTCATATGGGTTTCTAAAGAAGATTAAGTATTTATGTTGGATATGAATCTCTAACAGCCATCCGCTATTTGAAACCTTTGATAGACGATCTCTTTATCGCTAAATTAACGAATTTGTCACTCTAATGAGACAGTCTTCCCATCGTTAGTGGGAGATAAGAACAAGTATTTTCTAATGGAACGGCATGAATAGTTTTATACTATGTCTCATTATGATCCCCGTATTTCACAATGGCGCAAATTAAAATATTGCAACCATACTTAGTGGAGGTGTGGTTGAGGTCGTGACTCCCAAAAGGAACAAGGGGAGGTCACTTGGTTCGATCAATACTCGCCCAAGGAATAGGAGGGCATGTATGACACAACTTTAATTGATCATCAATGAATATAATGACTCTCATGAGATTATCTCTGATTATACTTATGTCCATGAATCATTACTGGAGGACGCTCCGAAGTTTAATATGATTCCAGAGAATAAAGAAATCTCAATGTACAATATGAGTTTATATGAGTTGATGGAAAGATCTTCTACACACATTGATGATATATACATTGTTACTCAAGGAATCATAGAGCACAATAGTATCGAACCACACTCTATTGAAATATCAATATAGAGAAAATTGACCTAAATGTAAAGAATCAATCCAGGTAGAACTAAATTCACTGACAACAAGACAGGTATTTGGTTTGGTAGTGCTAAACTCACCAAGTGTAAAGCCTATAGGACATAAATAAAGTTTGTCAGAAAGCAAAAGGAGAAAAATAAAGCCATGAGATGCAAATCTATACTTGAAGCACAAAGTTTCTCAATACGCCCTGGAATTGACTATGGGGATATGTACTCTCCCATAATAGATGTTATAATTCCAAAGAACTGAGAATGCAGCTTATACCTATGGTTTCATCATATCTCTATGGGGATCGTGATTTAGAGATATATATACGAAAGTGCTTGCTGGCCTTTCATTGCCAAGGCAAGTGACTCTAAGCCCCGGAGTGCATTTGCAATTAAATTAAAACACTCACTTTATGGATTGAAACAATCCAGACGGATGTGGTATAACCGTCTAAGTGACTACTTGATTGAGAAAAGATAATCTATGCCCTTGCGTATTTATAAAGAAAATAAGTTTCAAATTTGCGATTATGATTGTATATGTCGATGAAAGAAAAATAATAGACACTCTTAATGAAATAAGAGATATCGCTAGTTATTTGAAATTTTAATTTGAGACAATGCATCATGGGAAAACTTGTTCATGTTAAGGCTCTAAACAAAAATCAAGTTTGTGGAATACTAAATTCTACAGTTTGCATATATCCAAAAGATGACCAGGCAATTAAATATGGATAAGTACAATATGTTAGCACTTCTATGATTGGTCAAAGTGAGGATATAAGGAAATATCAATTTCGTCAATGGAATGACGAAGAACTTGTGGGAGCTGAAATTCTCTACCTACGTACAATATGCGCATTATTGTATCATTACTAATACACTTGACTAAATATTACTTTCTCAAAATTGTTATCTTGATTTAACTCAAGAAAGCACAATGTCACTGGAATGGAATCAAAATATAATTTGATATACCTAAAAGAAACCATTGACGCGAGTTTATTTTTTCCATTCAGAAATATAATTGGGACTGCAGATGGTCTTGTAATCCCTATAGAAAATGTTTAGTTTACTTCCTATTGTGAACACCAAATAGTATCGTTGATGTTGGTTATTCATTCGATCCATGTAAAGAGACTATTATCATACATGTAGTAGTTTGTGAGTATCTACGATAAATATTATGATTATTCATATATTTGATAATAGTGGCTTGAACTCTATCATTGAAAAAAATGTGACGAGTAATATCACCACAACTCTTCTACAACTAACAACTATTCACTTTCTCAAGAATCAAGTAAATTGAGGAAGTAGAGACTTTCAAAGTTCTCTTGATACATGTACATATCAGAGAGAGGTGTACACTTTAGGGGGACTCTCAACATATGAGTGTTGTACTCTTTTTCCTTAGACCAAATTTTATTTTTTCCATTGAGTTTTGTTACTTGGAAAGGTTTTAACGAGCAACAATAAAACACCATTTCACCTTTGACTTGGCACAAGGGGGAGTGTTGAAGGAAAAACACAATTAGTGTGCCTTCATCAACAAGTAACTGATGAGGGACAATTTATGTATTTATTATCTTTATGTATTATGGAAACATGTAATTGATACCCTATATAAAGGGAGTCTTTGATGAATAAGAGAAACTTAATTTTCTACCATTCTCCTTCGTCTCTCTTTTATGCCTTCTCCTTATACTTTTCCTTTACAGTTTGTATATTGTTTACAGTTTGTTCATATACCCTAATAATTGGAAAAGTGAACTCCGTCAAAATACGTGTTATATTTCTATATTGTTATCCAATTGTTTTTATACCCTAATAATTGGGAAAGTGAACTATGTCAAGACATGTATTTTTGTATTGTATGTAGTTTGTTTTTATACCCTAATATTTGAAAATAAATCCTGTCAAAACATGTGTTATATATTTTCATGTTATTTCTAATTTACTTTTATACCCTAATAACTCGCAACTTGCAATTCTTAGGCATCAATTTTGTTAGTAATTTGGATGTAAATATCACAATTCATAATAATAAAAATAAAAAACGCAGGAGTTTGTTTCAATAAGATACATTAAATTTCAAATTCTAGAGTTCCAGTATAAGCTATTTTATATAAGTCAATATGGTGGATTAAAAGCAAAAGTAAATAAATAGAATAAAGGGAGATTACAATCAATGTTGAGCATCCAAAGATCATATGGTAACATCATACTCCAAGATCAAGATAACATCAATCTCACTATTGAATGATATTAGTTATTGCAATATCACAAGTACAATAAATTAGTTTTCAACCAATTGTGCTTTCAAAATTATTGATGATATCAGTTGTATTACAAGATACAACAAGACTTATAGCTTGAACATCAATCTTGACCAAATAACCTAGAACTAATTCTTAAAATCAGACAGAAAGGCAACGTCTACATAGAGAGCATCTGCAAAAAAAAACAAAAAACACCATCCTAGCAATGGCAAGCAATAAAACAAAACCAGAAAGCCAAATAAAGGAAAACGAAAAAAAGTAGAAGGTCCGTAAGGTCCTATTTTCCATAACATTCGAAATACTAGATTTCGGAATTGTGAATACCGAATATTCGTTTGTTTTAAAACTTAAAAATTAAATATTCAACCAATAATTTCTTACAACTAAATAATTAAATACTACTAAATACAATATTGTAATTTTTCTGCTGAAGGGTTTGTAACTATTTCAGAGATAGAGAGAGAGATAGTAGAAATGCTTGAGGAAGAAGATAGAATTGTAATGTAATTCTTGCTTAATTCTTCCCATGCTGCTCATAATACATAAATACTAAGAGGGGGGGACCAAAAGCACCCAAGCTTGATCCACCCTTTAAGGAATTATGACCAATTAAAACATGAAACTTGTACAACTAGAACTAAAAGGGGTATTTATGCCATATTGCATTAATATTAAGATAAGCCCAAATCTTAAGAATTAAAGGCCCATTCGTCATTCCTTGAAACGGCCCAGTTCGTCTTGCTCAATTGAATCATCCAGCCCAACATCTTCAGCCCGTGCCTGTCCAATTGCTTCAACGCAACCCGAGTTACACTTGGTGGCTCTTATCCCCTCCATTATCGAACCGATATCACAATTCCCAAACCCCAATCCCTTTTCCTTTACCTCCTGCGAGAACGAAACCCTCAAATTCATGACAGTAGTTTATATACTTCCAACTCAAATTTCACGTCCCACAAAATGTAGATATATTGCTCTAGTTATTTGGAATAAAACTCCTAATTTTCTTATTCAAATTAATCCAAATTCAATATAATTGTAACCTCGTCTTACTATGGCCAAAAAAAATTTATTGGTGTCGAGGTCCACTTTCTCATTAAATCTTTGTATTTTACCCTAAAAATAGAATGTTGGTTAAAAAGTTTTTTAAAACAGTTATTTTTTTTTTATTAAAATAGCAGCAACATGTTGTGCAATACAAAGTTAAGAGATTCAAGAAAATTAATAAATCTAAGCATCCAAATAAATACATGAATCCACCCTATCCACCCTATTTGTTAATGTTGTTGACACCCTGACCTATGTGTCAATCAGCCATTGCTGCGGATGGCATGTGTCATCTCTTTGTAGGTCTGGATGCTGAGGTGTCAGCCTCTCATGGTTTGTGTTAAAATCTTACCAATCTGAGATTTTTTGTCTGGGTATAATAAGGACTTTTTTTCCATATTTCATTTTAACCAAAACCTAGGGTTTCTAGGTTTGTCTAATTCTCTCTATTCTCTCGTTGCTGTCTATTTTTTAAGAGAAAAAACCTCAATCTGTTATTTTCTCTCGCCGTAATCTATTATTCTCTTTCGATGAAAATCGATTGTGTTCCGAATAACAACGAATTTGTTGTTGGGATTTCTTTTTAAAATCTTTAAACAAATCTCTAAACCCCAATGCAGATCTGATGTAATGGGATTTATTTTTTCTATTATTTTTGGATATTCGTTGCAGATCTATGTCAAATCTTATTTTCTTTCGTATTTAGTTGGTGTCATATCTCTCATTTGGTGATTGATTTTTCTGCAGATCTTCATACTATTTTCCAGTTCGAAAATTTAATAATAATGAATGTAATGTGATCGAATATATTTTTTGTGTTTGATTTTTTGGCAGATCTTCAAAGAATCTTCAAAGAATTTTCCAGATCTTCAAATAATCTGCAGATTTATGATCTCACGCCATAAGGTTGCAAGTGATCGTTATACACAAGTCCTGACCTACCGCGTATTGAAGATCTGGATCGAGCCCTACTGTTCATCATAATTCATAGCAATTTTGTAGATCTTCAAAGAATGTTCAAAGAATTTTCCAGATATTCAATGAATCTTCAAAAAATTTTCCAAATCTTCAGAGAATCTTCAAACTTATGATCTCACGCCATAATTTCTGTAATCAATTTTGTTTATCTGTACTATTTTTTTTAATTATTTTTTTTGTTTTTTTATCAATTTTTCTTTTGTTTTTTATCAATATTTTTTTATCTATACTATTTTATTTTTTATTCTTTTTTATTAAGAATAACGTATTAATTTTTCCTAAATTTTAGGGAAAAAGTAGATTGTTATATAAACGACATATTCAGTTAAAATAAAACCTTATTCTTAATAAGGAAAAACAGATTGTTAAATGAAAAATAGGTTCTTATATGAATAAATAGCAATAATATGGATTCTTATGTGAAAAATAGTTTGACAACCAAATCAATATTTTTCCTTAATTTTTAAATAATACCTTATTAGTAATATGCAAAAACGAATTCTTATATGAAATAAGGAATTATATAAAAATAACAATAATAAGGATTCTTATATATGGTGTTATTCCATATGTATATTTATTGACGGTATCAGTAAATACCGTCAATATAAGATATTTAAGATAGTTTAAATATACAAAAGTATTTACGGTATTATTTCTATATATTTGTTCCAATAATATTAGTCTATTTAGTAGGTTAATAATTGGCAATTAGAACTATATAACTATAATTTAGGGAAATTACATGAATTAGTTAGTTAATCAATTATTATTAATAGTATTATAATTATTTATAGTGTTTTTAGTTTTCCAAATTACGTTATCCAATATCAAGATATTTCAATATATTTATGCTGGGTAAATATACCATATATATCTTTCTTGATTTTAGGGTGGTTATTATTCCAATCAAAAGTCTTTTCTCAATTTCATTAATATTACTTTCAGAAATTAGTTATAAAATCAATTATATCAAGTTGTTTGTTATATAATCGAAATCAACAAAAATCTTACATTTTGACGTTTATAATTTTAAGAAATTAAAGTAAATATGTGAAAGATTAACGCGGAATCAAATTGAGATGAATTGTATTGCCAGCATGTTATAATGTGCCTGAGATACATGAATTATTGTGCAAACATCAGTAAATATTAATAAATTCATTACGATATCAATAAATATATTTATTGACGATAGCAATAAATACAGTCAATATACGGTATTTAAGGTAGTTTAAATATACAGTAGTATTTATGGTATTTTATTTCTATATATTTGTTCCAATAATATTAGTCTATTTAGTGGTATGATAATCAGTAATTGGATTTATATAACTATAATTTAGGGAAATTAAGTGAAACCACATTAATCAATTAGTTAATCATTTATTATTAATAGTATTATAATTAATCAGTTATTACAAGATTAGACATTGTATTAACTATAATAATATGTTTAAAGATTAACTTTTCCATTATCTCACAATTTATATTTTCCATATAAATTTAAATATAAAATAATTTCGAAACTGGATTCACAACAATAACTTAAATTTGTTAAAAATCGATGTAATTATGAACTTTCATAATTTATTTATGGGAAAAAAACTTTTTACCCCCTAAACTATCACGTTTTTCACAATTTACCATATGAACTATTTTTTGTGACAATCCGTCATACGAACTATGCATTTTTTTGCAACTTACCCTCCTAAACTAGAATTTGAGTGGTTTTGTATACACCACCTGGTTTTACTAAGGGTATTTTTGGAATTGTTGGCTTACCTCAATTTATTGACAATATATAAATTTATTGGCTTTCTTCCCCAACAAAATCGGTCGCTGCTAGCACCATACCTCAAGGTCTTCACTGTTGCTGTTCATCTGGCCCGTTCACCGTTGCCACGACTGGCTAGCCGTCTTCTCGGTCAGAAACGCCGACAACCGTCGTTTAGCAGCAGCACCGGCGGCGCATGGACCAGACCCTGCTAAAGCCCGCCGCCGCCTCATCCTCCCTTCGAACGACGTCGTTTCCAATTCTGCTGAAGATGGCAACACGCGAACCAGATTCACCATCTCCGGCCGAATTCGCTGCAGGTAGACCAGCTGTCTGGGGCAAATAATTTTCCCATCAACATCGCAGTTGTCGTCAAGGGCTGAATTTCCTTCTGCAATTGCTGTAATGGATAGATTTGGTGGTGCTGATTTAACCATTAGAAGGCTACGCAAAAAATTGTCGCTGTGATAAGTTTTGGGCCTGATAATTTGTGTATGAAATCGCTTTGTATTATTAGAATTCATTGAGCTATATACGTCTGGTTCTTTTTTTGCTTTTTTCTCTTTTTTGTATGTGACATGAATGACGGACTCACACTGTGTTTTTTAGTTTTGCAATGAACAATGATTGATTGGTGTAAAAATAATAATAATAATAATAATAATAATAATAATAACTAATACAAAAAAAAATTTATAATATAATTATCCTTTCAGTTTAATAATAAATACTCCATTTTAAGATATTATACATTTTAATATTTTTAATAAATCTAACTAATACAAAATAAGTTTGTTGTAATATTTTCTGTTTTTCAAATATTACTTAAATACATTTATATTTTATAAATAGAAGTATGAAATTTAATTAAAAGTAAAGATTATGACAAAAATGCCCTCAACAAACCTTTAATAGATATACAAAACCACTTCCAGGTGGTAAGTTGCAAAGAACGCATAGTTCGTATGGCGGATTGTCACAAAAAATAGTTCATATGGTAAGTTGTGAAAAACGTGATTGTTTGGGGGGTAAAAAGATTTTTTTCCTTCATTTATTTATTTTTCCAAATGACAATTAAAGTCAACTTTCACTACAATTAAGAAATGTATTCTTATAATGTAAATGATTAAACCTTTCCTAATGAGATTTAATATCGATTATTTTGATTTTAAAAGAAATCCTATAGTAATTTTATAGATCAATATTTTAAAATATATAGTCAACTATGAGTGTTAAGATTAACCGAGTTATTTCTAAAATCTTAATAATTAAAGTCTTCCTAATAAAAATTAAGATTGATTATTATAATCAATCAAATTTCTTAATTATGTTTTCCACCCTAATTGTGTTTACACTGACTATATAAAGTCAACTTTCCGTAATTTATGAATTATTTATAATACAAATGATCATATCCAATCAATTCATACTATGTTATTACCATTTGGTTTAGATTTTTCATTTTATTTAAAAGATCATTATTAAAATTTCTTTAACTACAGTTAAAACATGATAATATTTGAGTTTTTATCAAAACATGTATATATTCATTTAATTTTTTTGTTAATTTAGTTTAATATTCAATTTTTATCATGTTAATCTTTTTAGATTTAAATATTTTTAAGTAGGGAGATGTGTTTATTACATTGTTCTTAATTACAATAACTAATTGTGAAAAATATTTATAATTCATTTAGAATTATTTATTTGATAGAGAGATCAATAATTATATATATATTTTTTAATTTCAATTAATAATTTTAATTGAATACTCAAGTTTGTTTCAAAATAATTCTATATTAATTTAGGTACAAATATTTTTATATAAAATAAAAAACCTAATTAATGAGAAGGTATATATAACAATAAAGTGCAATTAATATTATATTTAATCTCAATAAAAACATGGACAGTGCCTTTTGTAATATTAATCTTTTTAATAGATACACTATTTTTTTGATTCTCAGTTATTTGTTTTACGAGATTAGTCGCGCTATGTTGTATTCTATTATTGTTTCATGTGATCTCCAAAAAGAGATGAAAAATCTACTATAATATTTAGTGTAAATGACTAGATTTAAATAATGTATATATATGTTATTAAACTTCACTTTTGTTTATGTACAATATGACTTCGTTAGTTTTTTTGCAATAGGAGTTTACAATTTGTTCAAATTTTTACTTTTACATGACTAAGGTTCATGACTTAGACTTGTAATTTCTATATATTTGAATTAATAGTACATAACTGCTATGGTCTCACATCTTATTATTTTATTTTACCGCAGTCTGGATAATAGCGTGTGAATGTTTTGTACAACTAAGTATTTTATAATTTGTAAACTATATTTCAACGAAAAGTAATCTTTTTATGAACCATGTTCAATGTTTTTTTTAATAATATTATATATTTTAAAATAATTAGATGATTTGAATATATATTGCTTGACTGTAAATATATAATAACTGTAAATTATAGTATCCATATACATATAAACGATTATATATATATATATATATATATATATATATATATATATATATATATATATATATATATATATATATATATATATATATATATATATATATATATATATATTTACGTTTTAAAACATGCAATATGTATCTTAAATTGTAGATCTTGAGAATGTGATTAATTTGATATATATTTCATTCAAAACGAATAAAATTTAAAAAGTTATGGTTTGTTGAAGATTTGAGTTTCATTTCAAATTTTTGAATTTGCAGTTTATAGACGAAATTTGCGATGCTTTTTGTATACAATCGTAGTGTTTTTTTTTTCTTAATCTATTGTGCTTTCTAAAGAACAATGTAGTGCTATTTGTAAACGTTGATATATGTCCAAAATACCATTTTTAATTAATTAATGCATTTTTTTACATTATTACCATGCTGACATGTCATGATCTCAACCATCAAGATTATCCAATCTAATGGTCAAGATGAGTCCCTAGGTTCACATATAATGACGGGTTCTCATTTGAACCCAACCCTATATATATATATATATATATATATATATATATATATATATATATGAAACGTTTACAATATTTTGTCTAAATTATCTGTTTCTCTTTGTTTGAAAAATAGAGTCATTTTTCATTTCAATAAACATGTTGGTTGGTGTATAGACATGAACAAATTTTGTCTAATTGAGCCCATTTGAACTTATTGAGAATGAAGAGACGTAAATGGTTCAAGATTATTTGTTTTAATGTAAAATATAAAATAAAATAGTAAATGTGGTATACAATGAGTTTTTCTCAAAGTTTAAAGTGAATAATAATTTAACTTTTGAACTTGATAAATATTTCTCGATATCTGCATATTAATAATATCGTATATAAAGTAGGTTTTCAAAATTTAAAAGTGAACATTATTTTTCTCACTTTGTATTTAATGTTTACTTTTGAACTTATTTTCAAAATAAATATTATATTTTTATGGTTTTCATATCAATGCCCGCATAATCGCGGGATTTTACACTACTATTACTAATTTAGGGTACAACTTGAATATTATTCTTCACGTAAGTTCCTATAAATCTATGCTTTCACGTGGTTTCATGTGAAAAATTCTTAGATGCATGTGTGTATGAGTTTATATTTATTTTTCATGTTATTATTCTTTCTCTTATCGCTTTATCAACCGATTTTCTTTCTTTTTGTTTCACCAACAATCCCTATATTCCAGATAGAATTCGACCGATTTCTCACATATCGAGCATATATCTTTGTTTTTCTTATACAGATACTTACACAAAATTGATGTGTTTTTACGCATTTATATTTATTTTTTACACATTTAAATTTATTTTTCTTCTTATTAGTTTTTCTCTTATCCACTTCGAAATCGAGATAACTACGTTGCACATGTTTTCTTTTCTACTGATTCCCTCCTATCCCACCTCCTTTTTTTCTCACTATCTTTACTTTTTACCGATATGTTAATCGAAATCGTGATAACTTTCTCACTATCTTTATTTTTCACCGATATGTTTCTTTTTCAAAATGGAAATTGAGATAACTATTTTTACCGATATGTTTCTTTTTTAAATCGAAATCGAGATAACTACGCAAAACTGATAAAATTGCATATTTTCTTTTTTACGGGACTCGATAACTATGCAAGAATTAGATGGAATATTTTCTTTTTATATGACTCCTCTCCGCAATCCTTCTTACAAAAATTTTAAACATTTTATTATATACTATTATAGAGTTCTATCTTATTCGTTGTTTTCTATCGTGTTTTATAAATTGTAATTTTTGTTTGATACTCGTTGGACCTTATACTGTATTTGTTGAGATTTTATATTAAGTTATATTTTCAAGGGAAAAAATTATTTTTATATTAAAAATAACTCACAAGAAATATATAATTATTTTTTAATATTAAAATAACATGTTCAAATAGCTCACGCATTATACAATGCTATTTACGATATGTGATATTGGGATCAAATAACGCGTGATACGCATTTTAAAACACTGGTTTTTATTCTAATCTATTTTATATCTTAGTCCTTTTTAAAATCTTATAAGTTATCGAAAATGAGTTGTGGTGATTATTGAACGTTTCACAGAGACAAATAGTACTTTTCCTCAATATGTGTGTTTTATTTTTTTATTCCATGAATTACAAATGAAATAAACTTTCGATTTTTTTGTTGAAATTATTTTTTAAGTCTTCCTTTGTGCATGTGATTTTCTATTTTGACGAGATTTTCTAAAAATTTGAAAATGCACGATTGTTCTGTGTAATTTAAGATTTATTCCATAAACCTCAAATATTATTCATATGAAATTGATCTTTATTCTTAGAATTCATAATGGTCCGTAATTCAAAATTCTTTTTTTTTTTCATTTTGCATTTGTCCTCATTATATTCCCCACCAAATTATAGTTCTTATTTAAATTCTTATCACATATTGATTTCTTATTTCAACAGGTTAGCTAACTAATTTTGAAGGTGCAACATATATTTATTTGATTTGTTGATATTATTTACAAGAAAAAATGCATGATACATTTGGGATTTTTGGAATTATTTCAATAGGTCTCAAATTGTATTCTGATATGATATTACAACATTTGGAGATTTCCTATGTTTTCAATTTGCTCTTTTTCAACTTATTTGAATATGTGTAATTTTCTTTATTATTTATAAAATATGATTTTATTTTGAATAAAATTTGTTGTATATTTTATGAAATCTAACATACCCTCACCGTTGTTTTTTATTAAAATCTTTCAAATAATATAGTTTTAGAAAAAAAGTATATTCTCTCCTCTATTTGGTTTTGTGTTTGGTTTGGTTTTGGTATTTGTTTTTCACTATAAAATATTTATCTTTTTGCAATATTATTTAGTTTAGTATTAAAAGATATTTTATTATATTAACATTATTCAACAGATAAATACCCAAATTCCGTATGTGTCACCAGTTTTTAGAAATTGTCAGTTTTATGTTGAATATCAAGGTAAAAGTAGAAAATGATTGAAATATTTTATTATGACGAAAATGATTGAAACACTCTATTGTGACAAAGCCGATAGATATGTAAATAGAGTTAATAATGTACTTTATAAAAAAAATTAGATGTGTACATTAAATAATATATTCTAATTATTATTATTTATCTATTCTTAAAACTTATGTATTTTTAATACAACTTAAAATTATAATATATATATATATATATATATATATATATATATATATATATATATATATATATATATATATATATATATATATATATATATATATATATATATTCTAGATATATACCCGTGTGGTCACACGGGTATTACGCTAGTAAAGGTGAAATCAAGGTAGACAAAAATCATAAAAATTCGATTCCAATAGGCGGCAACAAGAACAGAGAAAACCTTCAACAAGTCATAAAAATAATTTACCTAAGTGAGATTAAGAAAAAATATTATATTTCCATTGCAAGCATGCAATTAGGCACCACAGATCAAATATTCAATTCAATTGGATTCAATCATGCGCTCAAAACTAAAAATATATCAGTCGAGACAAGAAAAAAGAACATCCAAACGTAATCAAATCGTCAAATATAGTATATATTATGTAATTAGGCAATGTATATTATTAGCAGTCAAATCATTTGTTTCCTTTTATGTAGCCTATGATTATGCAACTGTTGGGTGTATATATTCTTACGATTGATAATGAGAAAGGTAAGGAAGATATTTTTATATGTTATTAGTAGTCTAGGATTTTTTTGATTTTTTTTCTGCTGCGCCCTAGTTGTAGAATTCCGCCCTTCTCCTCCTCTTCTGTCTCTCTGCAACAATGGCTCAATCCAAAAGTCTTCACCCAGCTCTTACTGTCTCCAATATTAGGAATCCTATTAATCTTGAGATGGAGAACGTGCAATACTCAACATGGGCGGTGTTGTTCAAGGTCCATGCACATTCGAATAGGGTTCTACATCACATCATCGCCTATGATAAAGGCAAGGAGACAGTTGTCGGGAAAGATGATGACATGTGGTCTACCCTTGATGCCATGGTCTTATCGTGGATTTACTCCACGATCTCTAACGACCTCTTGCACACCATTCTTGAACCCGATGCTGCGAAAATGAAAGCTTGGAATCGTCTACGGGACATATTCCAAGATAATAAGCATTCCCGTGAGGTCACTCTTGAGCGTGATTTCTCCACCACTATGATGGAGAATTTTCCTAATACCTCGGCGTATTGTCAACGGCTAAAGTCTTTGGCCGATCAATTGATGAATGTAGGGGCTCCAGTGTTCAACAGTCGTCTTGTACTCCAACTTGTCTCGGGTCTTACTGCTTCTTACCGTGGTGTAGATATGATGACCCGACAGAGTAATCCCCTTCCTCCGTTTTACCAAGCTCGGTCAATGCTTACACTTGAAGAGTCCGGGTTAGCCAAGGAGGTGACTATGGTTTCCGACTCCACCATGGTCGTCAGAATGAGAAAGATGAATCTTCCTTTGTTCGTCCTCATGCAGGACAAGGAATGGGTGAGTGACAGCCTGGATGGAAGCAAAACAATCAGGGCTGGAAGAATTCTTGTGGCCGCGACACTGGTTGAGGCAAGCAGAACTGGGGTGGCTCCGGTGGTTGGTCTGGCAAGGGTGGTCAGCAGCAGCAGCAGGCTTTGAATTGGGGGTGGCCTCCATTTCCTAATTAGGGGTGGCCTCAACGGGCTGCTCTACCCTGCCCCATGCCCACTCAAGTTTGGGCTCGCCCACCTTCAAACCGAGGCCCTGGAGTATTGGGTCCTCACCCCCAGCAGCAAGCCTATCAGGCTTTTACAGCTCCTATGGCTCCATCTTTCAATGGGCAGTTGATTTGCATCTTTTTGTACATATTTTCATTACCATTTTTGTTTCACGTTGCGTATTTTTCGCTTGCTTTTTGTTGCTTTAGGATTCGAATTGGCCATTTTTCGTATTTCTAGATTTTCTTAGTTTTCGTACATTTTATTATTAATTTTCGTAGTTTTTCACATTTCCGTTTTCTTGGCCGTAGGACGTCCAAGCGGGGCCCACGCTCGTTTATGATCGTTGATGCTCGACTCGGGAATGGACAGACAAAGCAAGGAAGCGCAACGAACGAGGTTCGATAAACCGGTGGACGCGAAAAGAACGAGAAATCGAGCCGGGCGCTGGAATCCAGTCGACCGACTGGATGTTCAGTCGATCGACTGCATATATGGTCGATCGACTGAACCCCCAAAATCGACTGAATTCCAGCGACTTTTTGCATTTTGGACATTGCAGTCGATCGACTGCCTAATTGGCCGATCGACTGCTGTCGATCGACTGGGTCCTCCGAAGATCGACTGAATTCCAGGGCTTCAGGCCATTTTGACATCGCAGTCGATCGAATGCCGACATAATCGATCGACTGCTAGTCGATCGACTACTTTTTCAGTCGATCGACTGAAAAGCAGAAATTCTGAAGATTTAATCAACCAGACGTCATTTCAATTCAGCAACTTGCATCAGGACCCTTCTCTCCCAGGAAGGTCCTCCAAAAAAACCAGAAACACTTTCCTTTTCATTTTTGCTTAGTTTTAATTTCCATAAATCCTAGTAATTAGTAATAGATTAGTTAACTTTAGATCTTAGCTAGTTAGTGATCAAGCTTTGTTTCAGATTTCCATTGTTAAGCTTTCAAACTTCTTCATTTCAAGCTTTTTGTGGATCACACATTTGGTAATATCTTTCTATAATCTAGTTTCATTTTCATGTTATTCCTTTTTAATATTGTGTTGYGTTTTGGATCATAGTTTATGGTTCTTTTGATCATCAAACTTTCAATTTCATTTTATAGCTTTCTAGCTTATGAACTTATGCTTTTAAGTTATTAAGTTGTAATCAATTTCTAAGTTTGTAAATGTTTATTAAGATCTTCCTTTTTAAACCCTTAATTAATGTTAAGTACTTATGTTGACTTATTCAAATAAGTTGACTTTAATTTTCCCTCCATTTTCCTAATTTCAAATTATTAAGTTTTAATAGTTGATTAAGTTTAGATTGATCATTTTTATTTTAAGCTTAATTTCCTTTAATTGTTTTAATGTTTTTAAATCTCAAGTTTCAATTTAAATCTTAGTTATAAAAACCGAACAACGATTATCGCTTTCCTAGGTTAAATTAGTTTAAGCAAAATCGACGATAAGAACGATAAAGAAAATCGACGGCCGATCACATCTATCCTCGAGAGACACGACTCGGGACAACTTGCCGCGTCTACAATCGACTCCGTACTATTGCGGAGACGATTCTTAGAGCCCTAAGAAATCCTCGATCAGCAGTTTAGTTCTTATGCCCCCATGGACATTTCATCTGCTATGAATACCATGTCTCTAAATCCACCTGCTTCATCATGGTATATGGACACCGGTGAAACATCACATATGACCTCCTCGAATGCTAATCTCTCGTCTTATTTTAGTTTGAGCAATCATAATACTGGTATTATTGTCGAAGATGGTCATTCAATTCCTATTCTTGGTTATGGTTATACATGTTTGTCCTCCCCTAATCCTCCCTTCTCATTAAATAGTGTCCTTCATGCTCCCAAAATAATCAAATATCTCATTTCTGTTAGGAAACTCACAACTGATAATTCTGTTTCTGTTGAATTTGATCCTTTTAGGTTTCTGTGAAGGATTTTAAGATGGGGATGCCTCTCTTGAGGTGTGATATCCAGGGTGACCTTTATCCTCTAAAATCTATCCACAATCAATCTACTCCATCACCCTTTGTAGCCATCTCTTCCTCACTTTGGTATGATCGGCTGGGTCATCCGGGTGCTCCTGTTTTAGATGCTCTTAGGGTCAATAAAAGCATTGATTCTAATAGAAACTCTACTTATAGTATTTGTTGTTCTTGTGTGTTTGGGAAACATATTAAGTTTCCTTTTGTGTCCTCTAATTAAAGTACGTATTTACCTTTTGGTATAATTCATAGTGATATCTGGACCTCTCTTATTCCGAGTTCTGTAGGGCATAGATATTACGTGTTACTATTTGATGATTTTTCTAATTATTTGTGAACTTTTCCTTTAAGTCATAAGTCGGAGTTTTATGAGAAGTTTTTGATTTTTAAAACTCACATTGTTACCCAATTCAAACACAATATTAATACTGTGCAATGTGATAATGGGAAGGAACTTGATAATGGACCATTTTCGTATTTTTGTAAGAAAAATAGAATGTCGTTTCGTCTCTCTTGTCCTCACACCTCTCCTCAAAATGGGAAGGCCAAACTAAAATTCGGTTTATCAATAATGTCACTCGTACTCTACTCTCTCATGCATCCCTTCCTCCTTCATTTTGGCATCATGCTTAACAAATGACAACATACCTTCTTAATATTCTTCCGAGCAAACTCTTGAGTAATATATCTCCCCTTCAAATACTATATCAATGGGTTCCTACATATTCTCATCTTCGGGTATTTGGGTGTCTATGTTATATACTTATTCCTTCCACTAAAATCAATAAATTGCAAGTTTGGTCTACTCCTTGTGTATTTCTTGATTTCCCTCCTAATCATCGTGGCTATAAATGTTATGATTTATCATCCCGTAAAATCATCATTTGTTGCCATGTCATTTTTGATAAGAATGTGTTTCCCTTCGCTTCATTGCACACCCCATCGTCACATACATATCACTTCTTGGATGATGGTCTATCTCCATATGTAGTAAATCATCTTCAAGATTTTGTTGCTCCTCTTCTCAATTTGCCAGCACAGGCCCACACGCATACCCAACCGAATCTAAACCCATTTTCACCTGGCCCAGCAGAACCGCCCTTCCCAGTCAATGCCCATGCCGACTCCCCACCTACCCAGTCATCTTCTCAAAATTTTCCCATATCACCCACTACAACTCATACTCCTTATGCCTCAAACACGGCCCAACATTCACCAGTCCCAATCACTCCTACTCCTCCTGTTATTCCTCTTCCTAAGCCTAGTGTGGTCACTAGAAGTCAGCGTGGTATTTTTAAACCCAATCCAAAATACCAAGCTTTACACACCACGGTTTCGAGGTCTCCTTTCCCTTGTAATCTAGTGGCGGCGCTTTGTGTCCCGAATTGGAAAATGGCCATGGATGATGAATATAATGCTCTTATTAAAAATAAGACAGGGGAACTCGTGCCCCAGTCGCCTGGTGTTAGTTTGATTCGTTCTCTGTGGGTTTTTACTAATAAATTTAAATCTAATGGTGGTTTTTAGAGGCATAAATCCCGTCTTCTAGGTGATGGTAAAAGTCAACATGTTGGCATTGATTTTGGTGAGACCTGTAGTTTGGTTATGAAACAAGCTATTATTCGTACTGTTCTCAGTCTTTCTGTTTCTAAGGCATGGCCAATTCATTAATTGGATGTCAAAAATACATTCCTTCATCGTGGAGACAGTCTATATGCATCAATCATCGGGGTACAGGATCGTACCCGTCCAGATTATGTGTGCGTCTTGCATAAGTCATTGTATGGGGTTAAGCAAGCTCCCCGGGCTTGGTATAAGCGATTTGCTGATTTTGTGATGTCTATTGGTTTCACTAATAGTAGATGTGATAACTCATTGTTCATTTACAGCAAGGGGTCAGATATGGCTTATATTTTATTATATGTTGATGATATTATTCTTACTGCTTCTTCTCATGCTCTCCGGTGCTCCATTATGGATATTATTAGTTCTGAATCTGCTATGAAGGATCTTGGTCCATTGAATTAATTTTTGGGTATTGTAGTAACTCAACATAAGGGTGATATGTTCCTTTCATAATGCAAATATGCCGAGAAAATAATTGAGCGTGTCGGAATGTCATCTTGTAAACCATCTGCTACTCCGATTGACATAAAGTCAAAGGTTAGTGTTACGTCTAGTACTGCTTTTGATGATCCTACTCTGTATCGGAGTATTGCAGGGGCTCACAATATCTCACTTTCACCAGGCCGATATCTCTTATGCCCTCCAATAGGTTCGCCTACATATGCATGGTCCGAGGATTGATCATATGTATGCTCTCAAACGGATTACTCGATATGTTCAGAGTACTTTGGGTCATGGCCTTCATTTGTACCCATCTTCTTTTTCAACTCTATTATATTACACTGATGCAGATTGGGGTGGGTTCCCTGATACAAGGAGATCTACATCTGGTTATTGCGTGTTTTTGGGGGACAACTTGGTCTCATGGTCTTCTAAGCATCAACCCACATTGTTTCATTCTAGTGCTAAGGCCGAGTATCGTGGGGTAGCTAATGTGGTTCCCGAATCATGTTGGCTTCAAAATCTTCTCTTAGAGTTGTATTGTAGGATTAAGAAGGCCACTTTGGTATACTGCGACAATGTAAGTGTCTGAGAGAAGGTTGCACGCAGAAAAGTCCGTGTTCTTCATGTGCATCTCGTTATCAAATTGCGAATATTTTAACTATAGGTCTACCACAAGTTTTGTTTGAAGATTTTCAGGATAGTCTTAGATTCGTAAACCTTTAGTTTCGACTGCAGCGTATATACTTTTTAATTGGGCAATGTTTATTATTAACAATCAAATCATTTGTTTGTAGCCTAGGATTATGCTACTGTTGGGTGTATATATTCTTATGATTGATAATGAGAAAGGTAAGGAAGATATTCTTATACAAATCCCAGATTGAAAATGCAAAATTGAGGTGATAATAGTATACAAAATTCAACTTCATTGGATGGTGGCGGAGCGGCGGTGGATAAGGCTGAATTCTCTGACAATGATGAACTCATATTATATTATGAATTCCCAATTTAAATGAGGAATTCAATATATTTGAGAAATTCACATAACTGAATTTCATCCATATTTTAGCAATCCAGAGAGAGTTTAACGAAAACCTGGTTCGAGTATAGTGGTTTGGATTTAAGTTGGATTGTCCGGAAACTACCCCTAAAACTGAGGTTCGTGAAATTGAAAGTGATTATATGATTTGTGGATGGAATTGAGGACGAGAGTACAAAGTGTAATAATAAAATAGATGTGGTAGAAGAGTGAAACAAAGGGATCGTAAAGTCAGAGCTAAGTAAAAAGTCATTTGAAAAAGGGAAATGTTACACGTGTCTTACCCCACTTGATGATTTACATGATGAGGTGGATAATAAATTTAAAATAATTCAAAACTCTCATAATAGTTAAATACAATGAAAAAACAAAGAAATAATGATAAGAAAAAGACGAATAAGAAAACAAAAGGAGGGTATAAACCCAATCAAACCCTTCTCTCTCATACGCGAGATTGAAAAAAAAATTTCAAATCAAATACCACTGTAAATCCAGCCCAATGATTGACAACGACAGGTGAAGAAAAGATTACTCTGATATCTCATTACCCATATACTATATATGTTGCAAAATTCTGAAATCTGAAGAACTCATAGAAACCCTTACGTTGTTGGGCACATTGCGAAGAAATCTCAAGCACCAAAGTCAATTTTGTCGGATTCTTAATCCAACATTGGGCTTATATGTGAAATAATTATATGTCGTGGACTGTCAAATAATGAAGCTCAGTTAAAGTGATCAAATAAAGTTTAGGGGTAGTTATTTTTTCCCCAAGACTATTTTGATTTTTACAATTTACCATACGAACTTTTTTTTCCAACAAATCGCCATCTAAACTATGCGCGAATTGCATTTACCCCCTACACCACTTTTTTGTGGTTTTGTAATCAAAACCGGATGATGTGGCACAACCCGACTGCGCCACATCATCCGTTTTTTTATCACAAAACCACAAAAAAAAGTAGTGTAGAGGGTAAAATGCAATTCGTGCATAGTTCAGATGGTGGTTTGTCGAAATCTTTTTTTTGTATGGTAAACTGTAAAAATCAAAATAGTTTGGAAGGCAAAATATTTTTTTTTCTCTAAAGTTTAAGATATTGGGCTTTAATGTATTTAATAGGATGTGGGCCTTTGATGTGTAGATACTCAATTGACTATCTATTTTAATGATGGGCTAAAATAGGTAAACCCTAGTTGACTCAAGTATATAAGGGTTATGGAAAAAAAGTATATAAGGGTTATGCTCCCTAGGTCATACGTATCATAATTAATTATTCTATTCTGCATCTCATCGTCAGAAGAGAGCATATAGAGAAAGATAAATGACTCTCTAAAAGGATTGGATACGTATTGCCCTAAAAGGTGAAACTCAAAACTCAATCGCATCGCATATGGATTCAAGCACGCTTCCGTAAATTAACTTATAATTCTTAATAATTTCATATGATGGTTCCTCCATTATAGCGATGGTTCTCGTTAAAATTTTATTATTTAACAAGTGATATCAAAGCTAATCATATTGAGTTATTGAGAATCAAATTTATTTTGAGATTTAATTATATTTATAGATTTAGAATTCGTTGAATTTGATTGTAATTGAGGATTATTTGGACTCAATATTCAGTTATTCAGTTCATCATAAAAAAATGCGGCGTGTGGAATTTTCTATTTGACCCTAATTATGATATTTTATTATTATTACTATTAATATTATTATTATTATTATTATTATTATTATTTCGCTGGACTTACTTGCTGTTAATGGATGAAATGGATTTGAGTTTCAATTGTTTTCATATGGATTCAGTCGCCAAGACTTAGGATAGGCAAAAAAATAAAAAATTAAAATCTGCAATTGAGTGGCAGCCATTTTTTTAAAGGAAAAGGTTTTTTAAGAAGAGGCCACACAAGCAGGTAACATATTTCCAAAAGGCTGCAAGTTGCAGCAGTTGACTTTTCAAAAAAATAAATAATAATAATAATAATAATAATA